>BGPR01032345.1:0-16718 GCA_013235015.1 Araneus ventricosus | reverse complement strand
GCGAATATTTGTTTAGTAGAACGTCAACAAATGGTCATGAGTTGCACAAAAATTTGCTAACCTTACGTACTGTTACTGAGTTTCATTGGCCTATAGTTACAACTATAGACTTTATAAAAAAAAGTAAGGAGATCTTAAGAAAGTTAAAATTTAAGGCATCACACCGTTTTTAATGTGGTACTTTTTTATGTGCTTCCTATTCACAACAGAATTTTTTAAATATGTTGTGGAAACTATTTTATGGCTTCTTGTCAAATTATGGAATATACATGGTGTCCACATTTCAAAAACTAATAAAAAAAAAGGAGTAATTATGTTTCAACTACGGCTTCTTTTTGACAAGCGAGTGCATTTTAAAAAGTTTTTTTCAGATAGATAACGCTCCGTTTTGGTTTTCTAGGGGGTCGTAAATTACTGGAAATCAAAAGTTTATTTTGAGCTATTATCTGCGAAACTGGAAGAAAAGTATTAAAACTCGGAGAAGAATAATATCATGTGTTTATAGGAAATTTTACTGTCTTTAATTTGTTTGTTCACATGTAGTGTGAAAACGGAAGAGTTTTCGAGATATTCAAGAAAAACTAAAGGAAAGAAACCAGGAAACGTGCATCGGCTTCTACTGATCGGTGGCCTTTGCGAATGGAAATCTCTCGCTGTAGGAAATTTAGAACCCTGTAATGGTACACCACCTATCTGGAAAAAAACTTTTTGAAATGCGCTCTCATTTTTATAAAAAAATCCGTAGTTGAGACATTCTTTATTATTATTATTATTATTAAATTTTGAAATGTGTCCAACGATTCTTCGACATCCGGTATTTTTTGCGACAATTTTTTTATACAGTCCTTATTCATCCCACGAAAACAGGATTGAGTCGTTTAATTTCCTTTTATTTTTACTTTATAACTTTTAAACGCAACAAAATTTTGGAGACTGCAAAAATGTAATACATAAGATGGATAAATCGTGAAAAAAATTATACAAAACATATATGTATAATTCAAAATAAGGCATTATAAGTTAATTCATGAAGGCGATATAAATTAAGGCTCATCTTTTTCAATAGAACTTATTTCATTTGAAATGGACTAATTTGTATAATATTATCGGCTTTCCAGATGCATTTTCAATTTCATAATAATGTATTCGTGGTGTGGCTTGAAAATAAAATAACAATTTTGGCGCAGATTTACGTTTCTCCATAGTGGTCTAATGGTGTGTTGGGAAAAGAAAAATTTACGCCGCTTTTTGCGCTAAAGTTAAACGCTTATAGCTCAGCAACGAAAAAACGCAAAGAGTTGGTTTTAGTTAAACTCAGAAAGGTAGACATTGAAGATTGCAAAAAGAATTTTAGAATTTGGAATTAGTGTTTAGTCGCAGTCGACCTGTAAATTTGGTGTAAATCACTAGAACTTTTGAGGCGCTACTGCGATTAATGCGCGCGCACGCAGACTAAGGCAATTCATTCATCGCTCGCGAGAAATATTACTCAAGAATTGTTGAATTACGTTGAATTTCGTGCTAAAGTTGAACGCTTATAGCTCCGCAACCAAATAAAATAGAGAGTTGGATTTGATTTCATTTAACACAGAAAGGTAGACATTAAAGATTGCAAAAAGAATTTTTGATTTTGAAATTATGATTTAATTACAGTCGAGTTCCAAAGTTGGTGAAAATCGCGAAGAATTTTATATAGATGATGTCATATGGTCACAGTAGTGTAATAGTCACCATAGACTATAGAGTTAATAGTCACATACAGATACTTTTGTCACAGAAAGTTTCGCAGTGACAGCCTCCCGTCAATTTTTTTTGTTCCCATGTAACGACAAGAAAGTCATCGAGAAACAAAGGATGGCTGTATCATCTGCCTCTCCCCTCCACCATCTGCTTAAATTTCAACCCCATATGCAGAGTGGTCATAAATTATTATTTCAAAAATTAATAAAAAAACTACTAATGTTATTCCTAAGTTTTTTAAAAATGAGAGCGCATTTAAATTTTTTTTTTCATATAGGTAACTTTCCGTTACGGTGGTCTAGGAAGCCGTAAATTATTGGATATCTCCCATTTTCGAAAGTCATTATCTGCGAAACTTTTAGTGCGAGAAGGAAAATAAGAGAATGTATCTGTAGGGAATTTTACGCTCTTTAATTTGTTAATTCACACATAGTGTGAAAACTGGAAATTTTTCGAGTTATTCAAGAAAAACTAAAAAAAGAAACCAAAAACTTCACATCGGTTTTTGCTGATAGTTAGCCATTGCGTATGGATAATGATTCAACCGATTTCAAAAATTAATGAAAAGAACTAACAATGTTACAACTACGGGTTTTTTTTTTGAATGAAGGAGCAAATAAAAAAGCCTTTTTTTCAGAAGGTGGCGCACCATTACGACATTCTGAATCTGCTTCAGAGAGAGTTTTCCAGAAAGATAACATGATTCGGTGGGAAAATATTACTGGCTTTATCCACTAGTCATCTCTTAACAGTCAATATTCAAAAACTGGAAGATCGATGTGTTCTGTAGCAAACAGATGTTCGTTGACTGGCTTTTCGGCATTTTCCTGGTTGTCCAGCAAGTGAAACACAAATTTTGGACACTTTCAATGCCAATGTTCTCCACAATTGTATGGACCAGCAGGAGATGCCAAGCTTCCTCTTTATCATCAGTCCTACACACATGGATTTGTTCAGAAACTCTAGACCAAATAGGATTAGACATGCTCTCTCCCAAACGGCTTTAAGATATCTTTGGAGTGTAAATAATTATAATCCTACTGTTTTGTTCGCATTTACTATAAAGTGCACTATAAAGCTTTAATTATGCACATATACTTACAATACAGTTTTTTACAGTTATTTTATGTTAATTTGTTCAATTTATTGTTTCATTAATTTTTGTTTTTAATATTTGGGTCAATTTAACCCGAGGAATAAATACTAAGTATAGGGGCCTAAGTTCTCCGTGATTTCTGAACAATATTATGTTTAGAGATAAGTAAGTTAAGTTTATTTTCTTATTTTTCAATTATATCAAGAATAAACTTAAAATATTTAAAAAAAAAGACAATGAATATGTAAATGTATTCATATACATGTAAAATAAAAAAGTTGAATTAGAATAATTTTTAAAAAATCTTACACACTTATTTGCAATTAAGACAAAAATACGATAGTTTATCACGACCCATTTTAGATTACCAACGATTTTATTTAGTTTACCAACGCTCAGTTTATATTTTGATGTTTGGAGTGAATTTGCTGAACATTATGAACAGTTTGAGTAACCGTATTGTCATCATAATCAGAAGTTTCACTTTACTCACTTGTATGATTTTCCTGTTCAGAAACGACTTTCACTTTGCAATCAGGTGTCTCCATAAACTTAGCTATTTCAGAGTCACTCAAATACCAAAGAATCGCTATTATTTATTTTTTTCATGGCATTACAGTTTCAAGAGTATGATATTTAGGTATGTATGCTGCATTTTCATACAAATGACATCAAGCGGAATCATTTGAAAGGAACCCTACAACCTTACTGGATATTTCTTATCACGTGACCAGGCTATCGCTCTCTGACACTGATTGAACTTGTCCGCTTATGCAAAACACATTAGATGACTTTTCAGGTATGTATTGTTATCGTCTCCTGTTCAATTAATAATATAGTGTGAAAGTCATTACGCACATTCAAGGGAACATATTGACCCGAACGATACATTGATACAATTTTTAAAAATACAAAGAAAATATACAAATAAAAGAAAATATTTTTTCAGAGAAATAATATATCCCTCTCAATAACAAAGTCACGAAATGTCTATAAAATATCTCTGTACTGTCAGTTATTATAAGAAATTAAAAAAATGTTTCGAGCCAGATAGACACGAACATAACAGCAGGCTTAATTGAATTCGCTGACATTTGACTTCACTCATGGATAGGGATAGATATGCTACACCAAGAGAGACTATCACGTTAATGACCAGCGGGCTATTTTTCGGACAATTTCATTTCATGTTTATCGCCAAACAGAATGCACTCATTTTTTTTTTATGTTCTCAAATATGACAATGTGTAACCCCAAATTCTGAAACAATTTTAAACAGCCACACGCCTCCAGTTAGTCAGATATTGTAGTCAAAATATCGACATATTTTGTCTTAACCTTTGATTCGGAAATAAAGCAAGGAATACGAAAGTAATATTTATTTTTTAATATTTTATTATATATTAAAAGACTTTTATCATTTATCTATAAAAACGATTTTAAAAGCAAAAGTAACGATTTTAAAGCAGTTTTTTTTATTTTAAAAAACTACACTTTCACCCAATTTGTTTCAATATTTAATTTTCTTCACTGTTATCTTAAGCTTTCTTTTTTAATATAATTTACTACAAATTTATTAAAATCAATGCTTTAAATTAGTTGTGTGTTAACGAGTAAGAACCAACGCCACCGCAATTAACTACATGTAGTCGAAAGCGTAATTCCAATTGGAGGAGTTCAAACTTTTATAGGATCATATAAATAAACGTTCTTCAAGTTACAAATATAGTTTCTCTCTAGGATATATCATACATTAAATAATTTTTAACTAAATTTATTAAACAAATTAATAAAACAAATTAATTAAAATAATTGATGATTAAAATAATATATAAATAATAACTAAACAATAATTTAAATAATTAAAACAATTAATAATAATTAAAACAATTAATAATAATTAAAACAATAAATAATATTAATTAATAATTAAAATAAATTAACTAAATAAATTTTCTTCGATTTTTCATTTAATTTCACAAAAAGCCATAGACATTATTTATCTCTTAAAAATATCGTTCATTAAATAATTTTTTTAAATCTGTTCTTTCCATTTAGATCTTTTCATGGCATTAAGTTGCTCGATTTCAAATCATTAATCATCAATCAAAATCGACAAGATACATGCAATTCTATTTCTTAAAGAACACACAAACAAATAATTCAAGAATCGTTTGTTCTTAGAAGATCTTTTCACACACGCAGAAGTTAATTACAACAGCGTGTATCTTGTCTGGAAACTGACTTTTCGTAGCCAAATAAAACGTAGCACAAAAAAATACTAAAAAAAGGTACACCAAATGAAAGACACTTTGGAAGCAAGTCGCCCGGAAGTTTTAACTTGTCTTTTTTAAATCCGACGACTTGCAGTCAAAATGCAAAGAAAAAAGAACGAAAAACTTCAGAATAAAATCATCACAAACGCTCCATGGTATATCAGCAATGATATGATTCACGGACACCTCAACATAGAAAGAATCAAAGATTACTGTAAAATAACTATCAGGAAAATTATAGGCTATCGAAATCTTATAAACAGTAGAGAAGTGCAAATCGCTCATAACAACAGCAATTTATATTTGATTCCAAAGTAATGCTACAAAATTGATTATGAAATGGTAAATGCAATAGTTATTTTTATTTGGTGCTGAAATGCTCAATGCTGAATTATTGACTCAGCTCTTCGAGTATAATCAATAATTCAAAGAATTAGTAGATCTACATATAAAAAATATTTAATTTTCTAGACTTGCATGAGTACTTAGGTTCCCAATTTAGTGGAAATACCCTTCTTGTTACATATTTTGAATAAATTTCTGAATTTGCAAAAACAAAAACTCGGATGTTAAATAATGATATTTCACACGATTATTATCATGCCAAAATGTTTAGGACTAGATTCGAATTCCGTTGCTTCTTTCCTTTCAAAGTTTGTAAGATTCGACTACATTAATACGCTTTGAAAAATTACTGAACACGCTAGCGTGAAAAATTGAGTTAATATTGATTCTGAGCACGTATTTAAATCATGACCTCGTCGGCAGAGAGCTTCTGAAAGAACCGTTTAGTGACGCTCCAACCGCTTTTGAAGTATAAGATTGATAACGTAACTTTTCTGCAGCGAAGGAAACAATTTCTCACTTCCTGATTTTCTTAAAATGCGCTGCTTTTCTAATGAAAGGCAACGAGTTATATAACGGCTTAGAAAATTCTGACATAATCAATTCTTACATAGTTATATATAAGAGATATGTTTTCAGAAATAGTGGTAAATTAAAAGTACATGTTATTAAATATTATTCATGTTTTCATTATGTTTAATAAAGAACATGGTAAGGGTAAAATTTTCTCTATGTTTTCTATAATAATGTAGTCAAAGAAGCGTTTGAAAAAATCTTTAAACCATATAGTTTTGAAAATGGGTACACATGTTCGTAAGGAGACCCTGTTAAACATACTCAACATCTCTGTTGGTAGGGAGATTGACTTAAGGCGCTATTTTGGATTTCATCGCCCAAACTTTTATTAGATTTTCGTGAATACCTGTTGCACTTGAAATTAAAGAGCGTACAATTACCCACAGAAAAGGAGATACAAAGATCTCACTCCCATAGACAATAATGGCAATTTTTTTAACATTGCACTTCACCTAGACAGTACGCCACCAATGTGCAACAGTGGGAACTAATCTGACTACGTCCCTGCGACGTGAGATTTTCCCTATCGTCATGACAACGATGTAAACAGTTATTTCAAAACCTATCGTCTTGACAACGATGTGAAGAGTTATTTCAATTCCTATGGCCATTATTTTTATTAATTTTTAACTTTTTTCGACGATTTTTAAATTTAACAACAGCTGATTTCTTTTGATATATTGTTAATTTTACAGCCTAAATAATATAATTCTGAAATAACGTTTTCCTCACTAATTTGAATCTCACTCTTCGTTGAGTAATAATAATTTAAGACATATGGATATATAATTTAAGTATTAAGTTTATTTTAAATAAAATTATATTTATTCTTTTTCACGAAAAAAAATAATTAACCTGTTTCTAGAGTTCCAATAATTTAAAACATGTGGATATATAATTTAAGAAGTATAAAATATTTTTCAAATAAATAAATTAAATTTTTTAATTTTGAAGAAAAGTTCTTTCCAATCATAAATGTTTTTAAAACTGCGTAGGAGTTTTTTTGTTGATTAAGTTAATATTATACTACCTTATTGATATTATAATTATTTTTCTTATCTTCGCATTTATTCTTATTATAGATAAAAAAATTTATAGAATATACTTTAATACAAAAAAATCATTTGTAAAGTTAATTTTTATGAATTTTTTATCCCCCAAATAAAAGAATGTTAATTAGCTTTGCACCAAGATGTTATAATAAATGTCAAAGACTCAAAAGAATATCAAACTATTTTATTGCGCACATATAACAAGTTATAAAATATTACAAATTAATAACATTTCTAATAAACTTCAAATGCTGAACATAATGGGAAAAATTGGGTTTCAAATCATTTTTCATCATTTTAACTTTATGTTTTATCATCATAAGGATGAAAGAAGAAATAAAAAACACTTGTGCTTTCTCTTTGTGCTCTATATCACTATCAAAAAAGTCTGTATTTAAATTTTTAAACATTTTATCAAATTGGAACAAAATCCTGGAGTTCTAGAAACATTATAAGTATATATAAAATAAGTAAACAAATTTTCAAGATTGACAATAATAAAATGCATCAACAGTGATATTTTTAAGTATCTCAAGCCTGTAAGTTTCATTACTTTTAATTAATAAAATAAATGAAACACATAATTACCACACCTGAAATAAAAAAAAAATGGAGAAATTGACGACCTTTGTATGAAAGAATGAAACAACTGACAGGAAATTTAAAGGAGTAGTAATCTTACATCTCTACGAATTTTTAAATATACACAATGCTAATTTAAATACTTAGAAATACTTTATTCAACAAAAACAATTTCAAGATATTCAATAATAAAATATATCAACATTCATTTTTTAATGATCGTAGACCATTACTACTTTTCTTTATACATTAAAGCTGTTGAAATTTCATTATTTATAATTAATGCAATCAATAAATCGATATAGTAAACAAATAATAAAAATTTGCACACCTGAAATAAAAGACGGTTAAATTGATTTAAATTTATGTATCTACAAGACTTGGGCCATCTTTATATGAATGAATGAAGCAACTGACAGGAAATTTGGTATGGATGTTCAAAGCAGTATTAATCTTGTATCTGTACGACTTCTTTTCTTTAATATACACAATGCTATTTTAAATACTTAGAAATACTTTATTAAATAAAAGCAATTTTCAAGATATTTAATTTTAAAATATATTAAGAATTTGACATTTTAAAAAAATTTAGCCTTTTAAAGGAAAATAAAAGAACAATAGAATTTTTTAAAATAAAATATTGTTAGCATAAAGAGTGTAATGATAACTTTGGAACTGACTCATTGTAAGATACACTGAAAATTTCAAAAATTTATTTCTTCAAATCAACTAGAAAATTGCTGCAGTATCAAAGCACGTATTCAAACTATGATCAACAGGATCATATGATGCAAGTTCATCTAATCATAATATGTGACTTCCTCTAAACATAAATTATTTTACACATTTTTATACAAATTTCTATGAAATCGTGTTGAAATTTTATATGACCAGCCATCCTGAAGACAAAACAGCTCCAAGATTGACAGACTGCCTGAAAAAAACCCAAATTTCTAGTAGATTCCGTTTGTATAACACAAACACACACCAATTTCTTTTCATAAGACTCCACTTCATTGTAATACTTCAATATTATGAATAAAATATTCGCCTTCAGCCATTAACAATTAATTTTCTTATATGAAGGTTTCTTAAATAAAGCAGATCAAAATATTTTGATAACTTTACTAAACAAGTATTATCTAATATGCTTATTAAACAAAGTTCCTACATTTTATTTACACAAATAAGAATGAATGTTTTAATTTGCTTCTGGAAAATGTATGTTAAATATAAATACTAATAAAAATAAGAATCTTCTTAAAAGGGAATTGAAATTTGCATAAGGATGCTATACTAAGATACTGAATTATTTCTAAGATACTAGTATCAGTATGTGATAATAATAAATACGTGTAAACATTAAACAAACTAGAGATATTTAATCAGTTCATTTTATTCTATTTTACATTAGGCATTTGTGAAAAAGCTTTCTTTGGATATACCTACACACACTAGATACACATCTCAATATTACTTCACCTTACAGCACAAATAACAGCAACAATTTTCATACTATGAAAACACAACCAAAACTTCCCTCAAAATCTAAATAAACTAAAAATGCTACAAAATTTTATCCTTTTATATCTACTATATAATTATAAATGGTTAGATTTTACTCCACGGTGCCCACTTACTTCGTTCCTGTTAGGATCGCCATTTCTTTGCCGCCAAGAATGGGGAGGAGAGAACATTTGTTGTGGTTGCGCAATGATGATTTTAAGCTGTGAGTTGTACGCGTGCGCGGAAATTGATCTTTTCATTGGTGTTTTCCGTATGGCACGATATTACTTTTCGTTTTGATTGGTTTGTTCCGTTGATCTGTTTCATGTGATTGGTCGATTCAATCGAATTTGATTTATCGGTTTGATTTTTGTCTGATTTTATCATTTCGTTACGTGCGCTTCGTACAGCTGTTGTTGATTATGGCATTGGATCCCTTTCGAGGTGTGCGGATCAGGGATTGATAGCAAGCGGATACCAGTGTCCTCAGTGTAAACAGCAATTGGGCAATTAAAATAGGTATGTGAAGTTTTAACTACACTTTTCTCGTTTTTGAACATTTTCATTCACTTTAGGTTCAGAACTCTGTATGTTATTCTGTGTTTTCACTTCTCAATGAATAAGCGAATCTTCCCCCGCTTTGCAGAAAGCGAAGCGGCTGATGTTTTTTTAAGTTCAAAATAATTGCCCGGTACACGTTTGAAATGCCGAAGGCATTGCGTGCTCAATCGCTCCTTTTCAAATGGAGCATGCGCAGTACAGCAATGAAAAGCGTACTGCGCATCCAAAACAGTATTTGGCGACAGCAAATGAAATAGCGCCAAGAAATATTGGCGAGAAGCGAGTGGGCACCGTAGAGTAAAAGTTTACCTCATAAATATATTATTTATGATTTGCAGCTGTATTTCAATATTAAATTACTGGTAAAAGAATTTTAACTGGTAAATTACTTTAACAGTTCACAATATCTTTTATTCACTTATCTTTAACAGTTTAATATCTTTTAAAATTATTTTAATTACCAAGTCATATTATGTAGTAATAAATCTATCAAAATACAGCAGACCAAAAATTTAAAAGAATTCATGCAAATTTTTGTTAGATTATTCGATATGATAGGCATTTTAATATGCTTCAGCAATAGCGCAACAATAAAATAAAATTTTATTATTTTATATAGAAAAAGTGAAAATAAGTATTTCAAATCTTGGAAATTTTTAAGTTATTTAAGTAACTTCTCATAAGCATTTTGAAATGCATTTTAAACTTACCGTTCTCATCTCCTGGAATCTTGAATAAGAAAGTAGTCTCCATAAAATAGAAAAAACTGGAAGTCACTCACATCGATTGTAAATAAAGTATTGAGGCTAATGATAAATACTGTCCAGTGTAGGTGGCGTTGCGATAGTTAACTAAACTCCGGAGTGAGACCTATGGTACAATTTATGTGACCACAAAGAATGAACTTCTAAGGTCCGAAAATGATCTTCAATCCCGCCATCTGTTGACAGAAGATAGAACTAAAACTCTGCAAAAGTATATTACAAGGAAATGAATTAAAAAAATTGTTAGATTCAATTACCAATGATAGAATCACACCTTTTTGAAAGTAGTGTTCATCCTTGGTATTTGTGACTTTTTGATATTGCGTAGTAAATAACAGTTCATCAAATATTCGTTATTCCTAGAGAGCTTTTGCCTCCTAGTGCTATTTGATAGGACAAGTTTTGATTTTTTCGCACCAACCTAATGAGGATATAAAATTCAAAAAGTATAAAAAATTTTTAAATTTAAATTACAGTTCCTCTTTTTAAATAAAATTCTTTAATTCTTAGGGCCGCGGTGGCCTAGTGGTAATGTTTCGATTCCGCCGTGCATGGGGCCTGTTGCACGCCAAATCATACGTAGTGGCCAAACGTCCTCTCGTTGGTGTGGCGTGGACTCTTGGAGAGGGGTGCCAGCTCAGTTGTCGTCCTCGTCATCTGACCGTCGTTCAAAATGACGAGGTCCGTCCCAAAATAGCCCTCGTGTTGCTTCAAAACGGGACGTTAATAGAAGCAAACTAAACTAAATCTTTAGATCTTATAAAATATTTTAATTGCATAAGAAATCAATTTTTTATATATTGAATATTTATTTATGATATATATCATATCCTATATCATTCATATGTCATATATTCATGATATATGAATACATCACTCAGAATTTCTTTTAACCTCAACAATAATTTTTAAAAAAAAAATCCCTGTTATTCGTGATATAAAGATTCGAATTAGCTGAAAGAATGCAGGTTCTATAGAACAAAATCATTTCTGTTGTTGATTATATTTCTGAACATTCAACCTTAATAATAAATTAAAGATCTTTGTTTGGTCTTAGAGCAAGATTTCATAATAAATGCCGAAGGCAATTTTAAGGCGGCTTTTCAATACAATCGCTGAGTTATAATTTTGCAGCTACTCTAAACATAACTCTCATGAAGGAAATAATATCAAAAAATAAAGATATAATAAAATGTAAAATCATCGATATTTATTTAATTTGTTTTATGTATCGCGAATACAGAAGCGAATTTTAAATAGGTATATCCAATGTTTATTTATAAATAAGGAGATGACTACAAAGAGCCTTGGTTAAAATAGATTTTATTGATTGTATTTGTTAAATTTTTTTCCACAAATGAATTTGAAAATAAAAATATGGAATTTTTCATTCATATTTCCACTCGTATCTTTCGGTGAAAAGCGTTTTAAGATCTGCTGCTAAATTATCTTATCACCTACTGAAATACAAAAAGTAGAAAGAAAGACCCGTAAAATTATCATTTGTGTGTATTCAGACATACAAATGTGACTCTAGATATTTTTCTTGCTGAGCTATGGTTATTTTGCTTCAAATTACATGAAATTTCATATTCGGAGGGTTCTGAATATGAGGAATAGTTTAAAAAGAATAATAACTGATTGTTGCCATTCGATTATTAGAAGTTGATATGAAAATGAATATGAAGACGGTCCCTGCCAACAATGACATTTGAATATATTTGGAAAGGACGCAGTAATAAATCAAATGATAAATTTTGAGTGATTTTAACATTTGTAGATTGAGAGCAATAAGAAATGTTCGGATGCTTTTTTTGACAGTCATGGTAACATCACCAGGAAGGGAACTTTATTCCGACCATGAGCTGCTACACTTTGGATTAGCATTTCCCAAATTTTGTTTACCCGTGCCCTTAAATATTCTTTTTGGTTTTGAGAACCCCCTCCTTCTCGCCTCTAAAGTCATTTCTCTGTGCAAAGAAGTTTTTGTTAACTTCTTTGTACAAAGAAATGACTGGAGAGGACGAGGTTGAGGTTTTGGCTTAGTTTAAGAATCAAACGAATCTAATTAATTTAGTAACATTTGAGGGATTTATTTTTTATATTATATTTTATTACATTTCTTACAATATAAGATTTACCCAATTTTCACTTTGCTAAAATAAAACATTTAATGTTTAGGCGACGATGATCAACTTTTAAGAAAGCGTCAGCAACATATTGTTCAAAGACTTTATCACTTGCATGAAGAATGTCGAAACCTTCATAAATCGCTAGAACATATTGGTAGAACTGTAGTTGTGTAATAGTACTCCGTACCGTTCTGTTCCTTTTATAATAACTGGCCGTACAATCTTGGCCATTCCACTAACCCAAGCATGGTTGCCATATGAATAACAGAAGTAGATTAAACATTGGATTGCAAACTGAACTGATAGTACGTGAAAATAGGTTCGTGAAAAAGGGCTACGAATATCTGTGCACATTCCAATCTCTAGTCCGTACTCCCCTCCCAGTCCCCCTGTTACAACAGGTTCTGGTTTCTAGCCATTTTCCGCGACTGCTGCTATCAATACTCTGGAACATGTGGTATTGTTTTACAAGGGGAAAAAAATCGGTATTGTTCGGTACATGTTCAATATCCAACTGATACTATCATTGCACTTCAAACTGCTAACACATTTCTCCTGCCTTTTGCTGCTGCTGATTTGTGCGACACAAATTGGACGTATTAAGTGGATCTATAGATGCAAAATTATCATTATAAACAGTTGCATCTAAAAAGTGATTATCGTTCAAGGGAGGTTCATAATACCTTGAGTAGATAGGAATTCCGCCGGTACAAAAGAAAATATCGTTATAGACAGTATCATTATACACAGGTGTCACTGTATATAGAGCAAGTGTGTTAAAAATTTCATTGCAATAAATCGATTATTAATCGAGATACCACTTGTTCCGTATTTATAATTTAACTCTTAGATATCAGTTTAACAGCCGGTATAAGTTAATTTTTTCGAGAAGAGTTTTGAAATGTATTAATTTTTGACTTTGAAGGATTTCTGATTTTAAGTATGAGATTTTTTTTATTCATTTTTATTTCAAATTTATATATTTTAATTTTTTTACTATTTTTCCTTTAATTGAATACTTTTTAAATTTAAAACACATTTTATTTTTAGGTTGTTAAACTGAAACTTAATATATATTTACATTTCGCCCTTTCCAATCTTAATAACATGTACTGGATACAGCGCCATCTGGCCATCAACCTGTCTCCTAGCCAGCTGAGAGCGCCACCTGGTCAGAAGCCAGTTGTGAGGGAGGAGGCAGAAAATTTTCGGGATGTTCTACTTCATGGGAAATGATAATAGTTCTTGGTTATCAGTTACGTTGAAACTCTTGAATATTTAATTTCTAGGCATATATTTTTTTGCTTTGATTTTAAACTATTATTATACAGTTATTCATCCAAACTATAAGACCTTAAAATTTTTTCTACAGCTAGCTAAAAACTGCAGATTTGCTTTTATTTCAAACGATAAAATTATATACGAAAAATTCTGTGGATTCTAAAGAATAGATGACTAATAGAAAGATAAGATGTTTCACTTTTCCAAACTGAAATTATATAGTTGAATTTTCTATTACTAGGGGGTTACACCCCTACAAGATCCTCTCGTCACAAACTTCACAACTTTTAGCTTTTTCTTTCAACGTTTCACAAACTTTTAGCTTAAAAAGGACACTTTAAAGTGACAAATGGCTTTAAATATGTTCAGATTCAGATATGCTCGATTGGATCGTCTTAGGCAAGATTCCTCAAGAGTTTCAGTTGTTACAGTTATCTTTTTTGACGATTTCGATTTATAATTGAAACTGCCCGACTTAAACTCATTTTGAAAAATTTCGTTGTCTCAGATCAAATCAAACTAAATTCGCCGAATCGAATGTAAACAAAAGAACCGCAAGCTGTTGCCAAACGGTGATTAAGAAATTCGTCCCTTTTTTGTAGCAACGTAAGAGAATTATATATATAAATTGAGAAAAGTAAGGTAACTTTATATTCTATGGACTCTTAATTGTTTAAATAACTTATATAATAGTATTTAAGATTACACACCACTATTTATATAATATAATATATGAAGTTAATTACAATATTTGCAGGAAAATGTAAAATAATCATATAAAATATCCATAACGTTTCATACAACCCGTGGGTACTGCATGGGTTGATAAATAAAGAATTTTAAAACACGTCTGCGGACGCAATCTGACGAACAAACGATGCATACAAGATTTCTTCACAGTATGCGTTACGCTCAGAGTCGGTAGGTTTCAATGCCACGAAAATGATAAGTGGAAAGAATATATTTAAACGAATGTTTCCAATTAATTAATTTTTATATAAAGCAAATGGAATAATGATTTCTTTTGAGTGACAAGTAAAGTTAAAGTTTGATATTGCATGAGAAATTTGTTATGACTGTTGGAAAGTTTGAAAAATGATTTTTTGCTTGGTATTACTTGAATGTTTGTTGATATTTATCCTTTTAATTAATTTACAACCATATGTCATAAAAATAAATCTTTAATTCATTTTTTTCTTGAATATATATATAACTTTACTCTTATCATGATTATTTTTTAAAAAAAATCAACTTTATTTTATTTTATCAGAAAATAATTAGAAATAACGTGGGAAAAAGTTAAAAAAAATTCTTTATAAATTAATTACTCTGTTTTTCTCAGAATCGATACTAAATACAGAAGGTTTCTTTTATTAAAAAATTAAATTTAATATACACGCTATTGATGACAAATGAAAAAACATTCATTCTTAGTAACACATTCGAAATTAATCTTTGAAAACTTCAATTTTTATAATTCACAAGGAGGCAGGCAAAGTTTAATAGGAATCATTGAAAGGGTGTTGCTAAAACACTTTTTTAACACTTTTCAAACCGACTACCAATTTAATAGTAACTGTCAAATCACATATAAAATTTTCGTAGATTTATAAAAGCACCTCTCTCCAATTTTGACTTCTACACCAAATATATCATAAAAGGTGGATCATATCGGTTTACCTAATAATTCTTAAAAGTAGCAACTGATAGTAATCAACGTCGCACTGAATTTAACACTTGCCCTACAGTCATTACAAGGAAAACCTTATTTCTTAAATTTGGTGAATGTTCATTTGTATTTACGATTGCTTTTGTCAGTTGGATTATCTTTTTCAAAAGATCTACGAAACGCACGTTGGACTAAAATTATAGATTCCGTTTCCTCATATTGTAGGACATAAAACTCCTTTCCTTACTGATAGAGTATTCCTAGATATAGCGATAGTAGCGCCACCACAACTTCCGCAACGCCATCTGATATGGGGAAATTGAAAATGTTTGAATTTTCCTTCATTTTAACCCCGTAAAATTAAGTGTGTGTTTAAAAATGATTTCATTCTGTTATAATAAATTTTCTGGGGGCAGTTGCAGCATTTTAGAATGTTTATCATATAAAATAATAGTGCTATCTGACACATTATGAGATATTCATTAACAAAATTGGATCAGATTATTGCTGTATAATATGATTTGGGAATAAAATGATCTAAACGATATCAATATAGCTTTGACTATTGCTATGCTTTATCGAATCTTATAATCACTTATATGTTAGGTTGAAGAATATATTATAATTATTTTCGTTATAACTCTTTTATCATTAAAATTAGAATCAAATTATATAAAATTCTATTTAAAAGAAGAAATACTGTTTTTAATTTGCTTAGTTTACACTACTGGACAAAAATATTGCTCAATTTGGAAAATACAAAACATTTGGTGTTAATATGGATACAATGTTACACAATCTGTTGCAGAAAATTGTGGGATGCACAGTTAAGGGATATTTTCACGGTGCAATTTAGGGGACATACTAGAAGGTGACGAAGAAGAAAATGATTTAGTCTCATCCCGTTTCACAGAAAGCTGATAATGATTTGCAACTTTCAACAATGGTTTTGTTTGATATGCGCATTACTTTCATGCGTTTTCGTCAAAACAGTATGCAGAAATTCCTTCAGAACCGGAATTTGTGCTCGGAGTTGTTTGAATAGCCTATTGAATTTTTTCAAAAGAAAAAAAATGCATTATAACTGCTACTTTAATCGCTAGAGAGATCATAGGAAATAAAATCTGCAATATTATGA
>BGPR01032344.1:0-13946 GCA_013235015.1 Araneus ventricosus | reverse complement strand
ATATATATATATATATATATCCTGCCAGAAAATTTTAATTTTAGAAATTGATGATTTAGATTTTTAGTAATTGATGAAAAACTGTTAGAAGTTTATGCTATTTCAAATAATTTAAATTCACTTTTAGTAATTAATGTATTTATAATTTCCTATTACTAGCAGGCACTCATAACTGCACGGAGAGAGCGCGAAGCGAGCTGGGATCACATAGTGATTGCAAAAAAATCACAATGTGATTCTTGGGGGGACGAGCGGAGCGAGTAGTGGGGTGTAGCCCCTTAGTTTATTTAATTATTTTAAACAGAATTTACAACGTTTTCGTTTGCTATCATTTTACCCTAATCCACTTTTTAATTCCTCAAGTGCTTGTGTGAATGTTAAAATTAATTCCTTCTTCGAACAATTCCACTTTCATTTCCTTTTAGCTTTAATTTCTCTAACTACAAATTTTTGGTCTCCTTTTACATTCGTAGTATCTAATATTCGTGAATATTTTTCTCCGTTACCCACTACTGTCATATCATTTGGATATCAATGCTTTTAATACAGTATGCTGTGAATACGGATCACAAAATTTGCAGAAAACACACATTTTATACATATTTTCACAAAAATATAAACTCAACCGAAAATATTTTCAAAAATTATTCACGTTAACATTCCATCGTGAGCACGGTGCATGTTGTATAGTGATTATTTATTTGAGCGGTGCTGAATTTTGTAATTGTTGGTTTTTATTAGCAGCTGATATCATTTAGTGAAAAAAAGTTGTTAAAGCGTGTATTACCCATGCCTACAAGTAAAGACATGATGCTTAAATAAGATGTTTGTTACATATTTTAAACTAGGATGTGAATATTTTACAAGATATGGTGGGAACAAATAAGCCTTGACTATCAAAATATCTGCCAACAGTGCATGAAGTAAACGGGAATTTGATTGCTGAAGAGAACGGTGAACTTTTCTTACTTGAAGTCTCATGTGGAACTGAGACAACATTTTAAAATTAATTTCATCCTTACTGAAATACAATCTAAATGTCATACAGTGTTCATTATTCTTAGAACGGACTGTTAAAATATTATCCTTTGTTCATAAAGTTTTAAAAAACTTTATAATTTTCGATTTTGTTTTTATTTTCTAGTACCTTATTTCATCCTCGATAAATTCATATAAGTTTTAGCTGTTTCATGAAATATCACTACTTCTTAGAAGAAATTATTGTTTTAAAGAGTATATTTTAGTTGCTCAAAATTATTCGAAAGACTGTTGACGAAGATTATATTTAAGTGAATTCAAATTGGATTTGTTTTCATTTTGGTAAATTTTAAGAAAATTAATAGATAATTTATTTGGCAATAGATTATTTCGGTCTCTGAAGCAGTCAAGTCAACAATAATGCTCAAGAGTTTAAAGATTTTTGTTCTTCATCGCCACCGCATCAATGAAGATAGGAAGGATGGGATATCGCATGAAAACCTAGCAAAAAGTAAAAATCGTCGGAGTCGGGTATTTATTATTTGTGCAAGAAGTATAAGACGACAGGATTCATCAAAAACAAGAGAGAGTGAGGCAGAAAACTGAAAACAAGTGCAAGAGAAGACTGTGATTGTAAGATTGGCACAAAAAAAGAATGATATATCGTCAAGAGAGATCGTGGAAAACTTGAAATTGACTGTACCAGCTCTAACGGTTCGTCTTAGAATCATGAGCACAGGGTTGATAATCTGTATCAAAGGAAAAAGACCATACATCTCAAAACAAAACATAGCAAATATAGCAAAAAATATTGGCCTTTACAAAAGAACATATATCAAAGGTTTTAAAATTCTTGGAAAGCATTTCATGGTCAGACGAAACCAAATATGAACTCTTTTTTTTATTAAAAAATGGTAAAACAGTGTGGAGACTAACATGTTAGGTGCATTGACAGATGAATATCCTGCAGAGAGTAAAACATGGAGGAGGAAATATGATGATATGTAAATGTTTTCCTCTAAAGGTGTTGGTTAAATTGGGATGAAAAAACGGTAAAATGACTGACAGTATGTGCGTCGGTTTCCTGTACCAGAATCTGAAGAAATTCATCACAAGTTTGAGAGTAGGTCGACGATATATCTTTCAAAGATAATAATGACCCAAAACACGCGTATCGATTGCTTCTCAAGAAACAAGATTAAAATACTGGAGCGGCCACCACAAAGACCAAACCTTGCAAACTCTTTGATTGTTTTCGTGCAACAGTAAATAACTTTCACACTGGTGTTCCGTTTTGAGTTTCTTTAACTCGGATTTGAACATGTTTTATGACAAAGGGTTTTAATAAATCTGAAACATAATAAAAAAAATTAATTTTAAAGTTCACAGAGCAGCCCACCAATCGCATCAAGACACAAATAATGTTAATTATTCCAAAATGCTCTAAACCTGTTGAAGAAGAATTAATTGAGATTTTGTGTATCAATAAAATTTAATCTTGTTCGAAGAGGAGAAAGGAAGGAAAAACACGAGGGGGAAATATGCTATTACTCCACATCTGGTATAGTATCATGAGTGTAAGTAAATGGTCAATGATGGCTTAGTTTGCAGTGTCCGAAAAATCTTAAGCCAAAAAATCTCTTTAAAATGACTTGTCACTGGAAGGAAAAAAAAAACGGCAAGAAAAAAAAACTTGAAGTAAGCTCAAAAGATGAAGCAAGTTACTAAATGTCAATGAAGTTTGGGCTTAAAAACAATACAAAAAAAGCAATATCCGGATTATTTGACATCGAAATTATGTTAGGTACTGCTATTTGGGGTATTAGAAAGGTACAAATAAAAACCACTTTTAATCAAGTGACAAATTCTGCCAAGGCTTGACTTTTTGCCTTCTTTTTTCGTAAGAACGCGAAGGATGTTTTTTTTTCCTTCCCTGACACTTTAGTTTTCGAAATGTCCCCTCTGTTTCGTTGTTGCAGTGTTCTCGTTCTTTTTTGTGCTTCCTATTAGTAATAAGGCTTATACTGCTATAAATTGGGACAATTTTTAACATCTCATCTTAAAGTAAAAGAAAAATAGTGCCTATTCTGTGGTTGCAAAATTGGTATATGTCAGTAAATTGAATATGAACCTTTAAAGATATAATTGACACAATATGTAATCTTGTTATGAATTGAATTTTACTTATTTTTATATTTATTAAAAACATAGCTCATTAAACTAATGAAAAACAGCGTTGAATAAAATTTGATTTCCATTTCAGAAAGATGCAATTTTCAAAAATTAAGAACACTTGGGTGCTTAAATTTAAAACAAACTAAATTAATCAAAGTTCAATTTTGAAAGGATTGATTTACTTTACAATTAAGCAGTTTTAGCTCTTATTTAAACTTAAATAAACTTGCTAAAGATTCATTAATTTTTTTGGCTCTCTTTCGGAGATATAATTAGATTTGGACGCTGATTCTGGAATCATATTTCTTTTCTTGAAACTAACTATGTCACCTATACTCGACAATATTTATAAATGAGAAACACAAATAATAGAAAGATGCATAAAAGCAATTTAAGGCATATAAAATTTGATACGCGATGATTATAGCCTAAAGTATAGAAAAAAATATGGAAAGTAAAGTAGGTAGCTATCAGCTGCAAACAGCCACAAAATATAGCTATTCTGCTACATTAATTTTAACAATTTTATGAGCACTTTCCATATTTTATACTGATTGTTTGAATTGTAAAGATAAATTTAGCATCTTTAAACATAAAGTTTTTTCGCTAGTGATCCTTGAAATAAAAAGAAATAAATTTATGTCTTTCAACTGAATAATCGACTCGACACTAAAAAGATACGGTTACCTTTCAAAGATATTCATTAGCGTTAGATTCTCTTTAAATGATATAAAATTATTTAGAAATAAACTTTTTATAGCATAATTACGGTTTTTCGAATATAAATATGATCTTCATTATGCGTATTTCCTTTTAAGCTTTGAAATCCCTACTTTGATTTTTAACCTTCCGTCAGGCGCATATAATCTTTAAGATGAAGCACCCATATTTTTTTTTACCCCATTTAGTTTTTATACTCGAGATTTACCGAGAAAGATGTGGGACCTCTAGTAGCTTCCTACCTCCCTACCACACATTCTAGGGTATCGTGGATTTTTCTCTAGTGTTCTGGTGGAGTGCGTGTGGGGCACAAAACTCGTTTCTTTTGTTAATCTGGCAGATGAGGTGCGCCCGATTATAATTGCATTTTTGATTTCCCAAATTTTTCTCAATATTTCTTTCTATATGCCTGCAAATGTTCGTACACCTGTGTCCTAGCCCTTAATTCAATGATATTGATCGTTGTTTCCAATATGCTGTTTGAAAAATGTCGAATTATTTCAGGCTCTCATCCACAACAGTTGCCATTATTAAAGAACGTCACAGGAAAACAAACGACAACTCCTTCCTGAATTCTTGGTCACTTTGTTATTTGAAATTGTAAGGAAACCCAAAAAAGTTATTTGAAAATGCAAATATACCTTTGTATGACCGAATAGTTTAGTTTGAAAAGCTTTCCCTTAATCCTACGCAAAAATTTAACTTCTTTTCTCATAGATGATTTGCACCCTAATGTGTTGGCAATTGCATTGCACCCGACCGAAGGTTAAAATTGTAATGACAGATCAAAATTGCTTCAGTTGTTTCCACTGGCAGCATTTTTCTTTCGTTCGACCATTGAATTGACATTAGGGAAAATATTCTGTCCACATTTTCACAGTGGTCTGGAATGGCAAATACGTATTCACACAGTTTTATTAGATATGACTTCTGATCAATATACTTTAAATCTGCAAAAGAATTCATCCATTTCTCTTCCATACTCAATTTCGCAGATGCTTCTCAGTTTTGGCCAATATTATTTTTCACTGAATAAGCTTTTAGATGCACAAACAGGTTTCATAGAATCTCAGTGCTGCCAATATCGGTGTTTCTTACTTGTAAATATGCAATAGTACGCTCTATTTTTTCCCGGTGTCTCACGCAGGGTTTAGGGAGGAAACGGGACACATAACAATACGGGACTGAGGAGTGAAATACGGTGACAATCGCGTCTATACGGGACGTATGACAACCCTATCAGTTTGATAAGCTTCTCCGTAAGCCTAAGCAAAAATTTAACTTTTAATCGCACAGATGAGTTGAGCCCGAACGTGTTAAGCCGACAATTCATCTGTACTACATTCCATCCATTTCTCCCAACAGTGTTTTTTTTTACCCATTCAAGTCGAAAAATCAGGCACGTCATTCATCTGAAGCTCCAAAGTGCTCTGGCAGTATGGGAGAGCGATCTTCTCTCCCCCTCTACAGCTGCTCTTCGACCCCCTATTTCCCCCACTCAGCATATTTCCGATAAAGGTAGCCTCGTCGCAAAGTCAGAATCTAGTGAAATCGTTTGATCTGCCGCTACCCTCGCATCAGGTCCCACCTAAAGAATTGTCGCAAGAATGCCTGGATTTTGGTTTGGTTGGAAATCCAGGTTTTCCCAGCCGCTATGCTATTTTCCATAGGTTTTCGACCTTGACGATTGTTTTTTTCCTTGCCGTGTTCCAAAATGTCAATTTTGGAAGAGATATGAATGACCTGCTTTGGGATTTGTATTGCGACCGACCGAAAGTTAATGCAATCGAAATCTGAAAAGTCAGAAGTGTAAGTACTTAATTTTCTTGGAAAATTTATTTTATACTGTGCTAAGTTTTTTATCATGCTTTTGAAGCATTCTCTTCAATTAAAATATTTGCAAATAAAATAAAAGAAATATACATATATTATGAGGAGAAAAACTGTGTCCACAAGTGCTCTAACTTTCTGAAAAGAAATTTATCTTATCTATTTGGTTCTGCATATATAAGCAAATCATACATTATATATTCATTTCTGTGAAGAAATTGTATGAAAGCAGTCTTTCTAAAATTTGTATATACCTCAATGAATGTTTCAAGGTTTTATTTCTTCATGAACTGTATTGTAATAATTATTTTCTAGAAACAAATCAGGTAATAAGTATATACGCAAAAGAAATGAAAATAAAATAAGCATTCTTTAAACACTTTAAGTTTTTGTAATAAAACGGCCGAATACGGTATGGCAGTTGGATTTTGGTAAGAAATATTACATATAACAAACGCCATATGTAGGAAATTCTATAAATACTCAGAAACTCGCATTTCAAAAAATCCTAAAACTGCGTTTACGGTTCTTTTCAAATGAAATGATGATATCTGTAACTTTGTAGGCTGCATCTAAACTCATATAAAAAGAGACAACACAAGCTCAGTTTTTTCCACTTCTTGAAGAGTTCTAATGGCAAAACCTCAAAGAGCTGCAAACGGCTTAGAGCATTACTGCCTCAAAGTACAAGTACGAATTTCATTATATCTTTGATGCTCGATTTATTGTCATACATTTTGTTCAGTGTCTACTGTGACCTATAAAGACGGTTTCTTAGCAGAAGCCTTTTGGTGTTTCTTAACGCTAAATACCAGTCATCTCTGTCATTGGTAAATTTCGTACGCATTTGATCTGATCTTTTAAATATGCCCCTCATCTCTCTGAATTACGGTAATATTCTCTTACTATACACTCTTATAGTGAACAATAGCTAATTTTTAAATCGTTAGGGATAGACATATAGTTCCAATTGAAAAAATGCTTTAAATGAAGGAAAAAAATATAATATATTTGTTTTGAGTGAATAAATATATTCCTGAAAAAGTTACGAATTCTAACTTTTTATACGGTCCCCCGGTCCTATCCGTCATATTTAGTAAAATATTTTTGACACTCTAATATTTTAAACAAAAAAAGCCCCACTCTTCTGCGACTAAAACTGACCGAGTTATGGAGCTTTTAATATCGCTCGACCACATACTCCATTTCATTAGCCGTCAGCACTTGCTCGACGAGGCCGCTGATTGGTTAAAAATCACGAAATTCGAAGCTCCAGGACTCGCTGAGTTTTAGTCTGAGAAAAGTGGGACTTTTTTTGTTTAAAATGTTAGAATGTCAAGAATATTTTACTAAATATGACTGATAGGACCGGGGAACCGTATAAAAAGTTAGAATTCGTATTTTTTTCAGAAATATGCTTAGTGACTCAAAAACATATATTATAATTTTTCCCTTCATTCAAAGTATTTTTTCCAATTGTAACTATCTGTCTATCTCTAACGGTTTAGAAATTAGCTATTGATTACAATAAGTGTCGACACCCTGTATAATTCTGGTGTGATAAGGAGTCTGGAGATCCGATCTCCCAGCTTGCAGATTACACATTGTTGGAAAACGAATTGCAAACATGTATTTGGCATCAAGCATACTTCACGGAACCGAAACAGCCTTTTAAGTACATTAAGAAAGCTAAAGATAGCATGCTAATTATGTTCTGTTCTTTGTAATCTACATACATTACTAAATATCGGTTTCCGGTCTTCAGTATCCAAAACTTTTCTTCTTAACCATATTTATGAAAAATATCAGCATGCAATATGATATTATTGAACATCTATTACATCGGTTGTGATTGACAAAGTGTTTTAGGACAGCATGCAAATCCGTTGAATATTTGCACTGACTATATACATGATTGCCAAATCCTTACAATATTTATTTCCTTCATTAGTAGAAAACATACTATTTGCAAAATTAAACCGAACTAATCTTTGTTTCGTCTAACGACAAATTTATCGGTAATATCGGGTTGTGCCATATTCTGTGTTTGAACAATGCAAACAAATCTCTGGTCTTCAAAGAAGGAACATTATTTTTAGATTGTTATTAAAGAGATTTTCTAAGACTCTGGTAATTATTTCTTCGGAAAGAAAAAATATTTTCTTTGGATTCTACAGCTGAGTCAACTTAATGACAATAAATCTTTTCTTTTTCGAATGAAAATAAAGTGCCTCATTCTAATGAATGGTTTTATAATGATGTAAAAAGAAACGGAATTGAAATGGGTCTTTTCATGATTATTAACCATTTTCTAGATTGTTATTATCATTTTCTATGAATTTGTTTCTTATCAGGAAAAACCCATTTAATCTAAAAATAAAGCAATAGGTTTCAGATGAAATTGGAATCTAAAGATAAAATAATAAGATAATATTTTAGCAAGAATCTATCTTGTATCAAAAGATGATTTCATATTGATAGCACACTTTTGTGAAATTGTTTCATATAATGCAATTTAGTATTACAATCATATACCGTATAACAACGCTAATCCGAAATTCCGGTTAATCCGAACCGATTTTATTTTGTTTTTCTTAACTTATATGTAATTGCAAAGATTACATGAAGCGATTTAAATAAACATACTAAAAACAAAAAAGTACTTTTTCAGCATGCATAATTTTGTACACATTGAAGAAACTAATGCAATTCGCAGGAAGATAAGATCACTTCATATACTAGCACATCCATTATTCTAATGAAAAGGGGAGACATATAATCTTTCTATTGCTTTTGAATAAAAGAATTCAAGAGATAGTAGTACTGAGTACTTATAACTTACATTTTTTTAACACACATCTTTTACTTTTCTATTTTTATCGGAATTTCGGGTAATCCGAATATTTTGCAACCAGAACAGGTACCGGTCCCAATTAGTTTGGATTAGCGGGGTTCTACTGTATTTTTCTATATCATAGTTGATCTCAAATTTACCACGTATGTATGAAAAAGAGCGACATAATAATTGTATTCTGAAAATAGCAACGCATTAGTAGTACATTTAAATCAAACAGTAAAACATTTAAAGCAACTACTTAAATCTTCAGTACTTCTTACTTTTAAAGTTCATGATGTAATTAGAAAGAAATAAAAATACATGAGCTGAGCGTGGAAACTGTTCAACAAATGTAAAATGCAGAAAACGGAACTGCTTTTATCCTATATAAGGTCATGTTAAGTATACTTACCACCAACTTCATCAATATTTAAATGAATTTTTTAAAGTTTGACATAAGTTCTCACCAAATATTTCGATGAAACAAAAACCTAGATGTTCCAATTTCTTTTCTCAAAACATAGCGAAGTGTCTGGACTTGATGCTCATTTATTAATAAGCAAATTTAATTAACAAAGAATTAATGTCATCGAATACTCCAAATGAATTTCCTTTCTTAAATGAATCTCAATCCCAAAGCCATTTTTCTATAACACTACTAGAAAAAAATGGCCTTTTAAAGGTTTAAGATATCTTACAATTAATTGGCCTTAGTTATCTTCGTTAACAACATTCGTATTATCCTTCACCTGATTACTTGCTTTAATTACAGAAAAAACATGTATTTCACATTACTAAGCGAGTGCAACAATTAGACCAAAAATTTACCCGAAACTACTTTTAAAGATTAAAAAGCGGAATAAGCTTTTTTCTCTCATTAAGGAATAAAGATTACGTGCATCTAACCGAAATATGTTTATCTTTAATTGTATTTCGCAATATCTATTAAATATATGAAATTGTGATTATAAAGTATTTGAGGCTAACTTACTGTTACATAGTACTAATTTATTAAAACCTTAATTTAATTACTGGTTGTCTTTTATGTAGCATTTTTGTACAGGTAATTAATATTATTTGTTATTTGTTGACATTACTTGGAACAGAGATATTTTGCAATAAACAAGTATTATTCGATATTGGAGAAATAAACTACTCATCTCACTGAAGAAAATTATATCAAGTAATTTATAATTTTTCTTCAATTGAGAAGATTAAGAATTTAAAATTAAGAAAATGCTTAAGTTTTGAAAATATCAGAAAAATGCTATAAATAACAAATGGCGATAGAGGATATTCAAGAAGAATTTCTTGTGAAAGTTAGATAAAACATAAATAGCGTTACAAAATCTTTTCAATTACTTACATGAACGAATGATCATAAAATCCGAAATTATTTTTTGTCACCGGTGAAAAATTTTTAAAATTATTTCTGAAAATATATGGATGTGAAATCGAAGAAAGGGCAATTCTTTCTCAATAGTATTAATTTTAAGATTGGTTTGATAATAGAAGTATGGATCGATTATAAGAAAAAAAAAATCATCTAAAAATGTTTAGCCATTTCAAAAAATTGCACCAAAAAAGAAATCGATGACATAACCAGAATTATGTAAGAAGTAGTTAAAGAAACAGAATGCCATTTTTCTAAATATTGAAATATGAATAAACTGATATTTATTTTCCAGTTAGCAAGTTCATTGAAAAGAAGGAAAACATGAAGCTTATACAGATCATATTGAAAAATAACATTTTTGATTTCCATGAAAGTTATTGATATACTGAGATTATTTGTCACAGAAGAATTTCTAATTTAATTTTAATCATTGGTCGATTGGATTAAAATCTTTTAAATCTCAAAAACTCTATAACGAATAAATTACAGTGGAACCTCGCTTAACGAGACTAATTCGTTCCAGAAGCTTATTCGAAATGCGAAACGCTTGTTAAACGATACAATTTTTCCTATATAAATTTATATATAATATAATAATGTGCTGCATGCCTAAAAAATGTACTCAACAAATTTTTAATTTAACGTTTATTTAATGAAAATTATATATAACATTGTCAAGGAGCTGAATTCTTCATATTTTCTTTTATAGCAGAATCAACAAACATGGCATGCGGATACGATTTCCAGAAAACAAAACAAAAAATCTATTTAATACGTTTATTATTTGTGATATGTACTATAATTTCCAGGATTGAGTCCAATACCTCATTTTGAAATTTTATTAATTTTTCTAAGTGTTTTAATAGAGTTGTCGAGTTTTATATCTACTATGATACATACCTACTTCTTTTTTAATAGGAAGATTCTATTTTTTTTGCCGAAACTTCAAACTTTGACGAAAATGCGACACATCATTATCATAAAATAAGTATGTAGCGCGCAGAAACACCACTGATGCTTTCCAATGTACGATGAAACAGTTTCCCATGTTTGATGGCTGCTTTACAGTTATCTCTTCATTCTCTGACAAACTCTCCTCCATAACTTCTTGCTGTAAAACACAATGCAACTCCATAAGCTCTTCGGTGGTCATCTCTTGGCTGTGCTCTTCCACAAGCTTATCGATGTCATTGCTATCCACCTCTAGTCCTCTGATTTAGGACAAAGACACAATCTCGTTGACTGTAGGCTCCACAGGGTTTATGTCTCAGGCTCCTCAATGTCACATTCGACAACACTCTCCGACCAAAGCTTCTTCCAAGCAGAAGTGTAGGTTCTGTTGGTAACCTCTTCACATGGATTTTCGATCATTTTCAGGCGGGGAACGATGTGGAAGTGATATTTCCAATGTTCTGTGAGAGCAAATATGGTACCTAGACACCATATTGCATAAGAAATCACCACTAAACACCATTTTTGATAAGAATTAACTCCGTGGTTATGACGGTAGCAGTTGGAAAATACGGTATTTCCACTTCTCGTCAATCGTTATGCTGAACGTCACTCGTTAAGCGTTATTTTTTTAAAAAATTATTATACGTTATTTTTTAATAAATTTTGAAAAAAACATTTTTCAAAATTTATTTTACTCGTAATGCGAGGTTTCACTGTATATACTTTTATGATGCACAAACATTTTCTGCATTAACATAACTGGATAATAGAAATCCTTCTTCATTTGTTCAGCGCACGGCTATGATTCGACGCATTAGCAACTGAATACGCTTTTAAGCCGCTCCGATGCTACCTGAAGTGGCGGAATGTGCATTCATTGGTTGCTTTGTTGGAAATTTTCGCTTAATCAATATCTCCTTTGTCAATTGGGTTTCGTCCTCAGAAATGGTATCTTAAACCGCCTTCGAATGTTATACCGCAAAAATGGATCCGATTAAAACTGGCATTCAACAAAATATTGTACTCTTCTTTTTACTACAAAAAAAACAAAATTCAAAGACAAATATGAAGCTTCGTGTCCATGGAATAATTTTCTTTTTTGTTTCGAGAACTCAACCGAAAGTTTTGAAAAGTTATTTCCTCGGATAATAGAATCAGATTATTAACGCGATTGCCATGCAACAACAGGGAAGCATAAGAACTCGTCTTAAGGTTGTTAATGTAATTTGCTACCTAATTACGTTTGCAAAAAGGACCGAGTAAATAGAAAGGATACATAAAACTTTTCGTATCGTTGCAGCTGTTTTTTGCAAATATATTAATTAGGCTATTTTTACGTCACTAAAGGTCTTTAATTAATATTAAATGATGGGAAAGAAATGATGTCATTAAATCTATCTAGATCGAGTTCCTCAGGCTGTTCTTAGAAGAAGAGGGGAGATGTGAACGAAATTCTTGTTCATATTAAAGCTGTGAACATAATCCTATAAGAAGGTCTGTAATTACCAATCTGTAGCAGGAATAAGACATAGTCAAAATTTTACCAGGACTTATTCCGTTGCTAATTTTAAATTATTTCTTATTAAATAATATTACTGAGAAATTTCAAATTATTAGTTAGTAACTGAGAGATCTCTAGTTCAACCTCAGGTGTAAGTAATATGAAATATGAAATTCTACCATGTATGCAATGGCTTGAAGCAATGACATCATAATCATCTAAGTAATTAAAATTTTATGAAGGTAATAAAATTAATAAAATAAGTTAATGGAATTAATAAAAAACTATTTGGAATAATTATTAATGTAACAAGAAAAGGCTTTATAATCCTCTTCAGGCAAATAACTGTAAGAAGCATATTTTTCAAACTTCATTATTTTTACTTAAGTAGGTTTTCCATAAATAGTTCTGATTCTAAGTTTCTCCCTAATAGCACAGGAATATCGAGAAACACCTTCACTATAACGGGCGATACCGGAATATTCTGACACGACGTCTCTCGTTATTCAACGCAATTTTGGCGAAAAACAGGCAAGAACCGCAATTTTTGCTATCTAATTTTCGCCAATTTCAAGATTTATTACAATTGTAGCAACCGTTCAGTATTTTGTAATGACGTCAGCAGTCCCTCTTTCTATGATTGGGGAAATTTAACTGCACTATGAATGAAGCCCTCATTTACCCAAAGGGCAGGCCTCCTTCCCCCGCCTGGTAGGAGATCTTTATCTCCTTCCGAAAGGGAGGATCTCGTCCATATGGTTTTTTCCGAGAACCTGCTATTTTACTCTTCGCTGATTCATTTTGCAAAATGAAAATCGACTATACTGATTTATTTAATGAAATCAGAATTTGTCATCGAGTTTGGCTTTCCAGGATTACAGTAAAGCACCATTTATACGTCGTTTCATCACAGTCCTCATTCATACAAATGCATTGTAATTCGTTTCGATTATACATCTTTTCATTTATACGTCGTTTCACGTCAGTCCTTTGAAAGACTAATAAACGGTGCTCTATAACAATACAACAATATACAACAACGGATTTTTTTTTAAATGAAAAGATTAAAAATTATTTATTTAAATTGCATCCAAATTTTGTTACTTTTTTGAAACTTTTAGAGATCTCGTCAATTAGCGCCGGATTTCCAGAAAAGTCTTTCTCAAGATAGAAAATAATTAAAGTTTAATTAAGATCTATCAATAATCAGGAACAATTTACTTCCATGGTCATTTTATGTATAAAACCCAAACTAATAAAAAGACTTAATTATGATTATATTATCGGTGAGTTTGCTATAAAGAATGAAAGATAAATGAGAAAAGATTACATATAGTAATTTTATTCTGACAAGTCGCAAATTAAATTGTATTTTATAAATTTATGAAGTATTTTTTGTTGTTATTTGATTTATGATTTTTTTCTGTGGGAGAAATGCTTGCTAACTTTATAAAAAATCTAATTATTTATCATTTTCATCTATTCTTTAAGTCCTTACTAAGCCAGATTTTGCAATGTAATAAATAGCAAAATGTAATAAATTATTTTGTACGAAA
>BGPR01032343.1:0-17554 GCA_013235015.1 Araneus ventricosus | reverse complement strand
ACTATATTTTTCTTGACTAAATAATTGTTGAAATAAGCATGTATACATGTGGGAAAGCTTTTCTGAATTACACTCCATTGCAAAGAGGACATATTTGAAATTTTGGTGGAAAAAGCAATTTTTAAAAATTTAATTGAAGATTTGGAAAAGGCGATCTTATCAGTTTTAAACTTAAAATTTTAGTGGAATGAAGTTATGTTGAAATAGACTTTTGAATAAATACTCAAAAGTGTATGCCAAGAAGTTTTAAATTTCAGATTGTTGAAAATAATTTTGATTTTTAATCATCTTTGGATTATAAATATTACCTTTCAAATTTCTTTCTAACATTTATATATATATATCTGTGCTACCAGAAGATTTTAATTGTAGAAACTGATGAAAAATTAATTTTAGGAGTTCGTGCAATTTCAAATAATTTAAATTTACTTTTATTAATTAATGTACTTATAATTTCCTAATACTAGCAGAAACGGATAACTACGGCAAGCGTGTGAAGCGAGCTGTTTTCACATAGTGATCCCGAAAGAATCACGTGATTCTTTGGTGTCGGTGAGCCGAGCGAGCAGGGGTTGTTATATATATATATAAAGATTTTATAACAACTGTGCTAGGACACCCAGTTTCTTCATGTAGCGAGGGAAGCGAGCAGGGTTTGCGTAGCAAGCGCCGGAGGATTGCAGCGCAATCCTCCTGGGGGTTGGCGAGCTTTAGCGAGCAGGGGCAGAGCCCCCTAGTATTAAATAAAATGCATTCTATTACTGAAATTTCACACATTAAGAAACAAGCACACTTCCTGTTTCAAAACATCATTGGCCCAAATGATAAAATAACGGAAAAAAGATCTTAAAAATGTCTCTCAGAAAAACAACGCTCATCACAATTTCCCTGGATTTCTTCCCACACATATCTTCCCCGATCATCAGAAGTAACCCAACTTAGTTCATTCACCGAATGAACACAAGTCGAATAATCTCCCTAAGTTGTTACACTGCTACATAATTCGTAAATAGAATCATGAGAGATATGAATCTCACTACTAAGAACGTAACAAATCTTTCTTTTTTCTGTTTCTTTATTTCCTCGCTCCAGGATGAACGGCACAAAATTTCTGGTTCTGGAACAGCTAACTACCGACCCATTAACACTGTTGGATGGCTTCCAGAATGGGGTAAGAGGCAGGTCTTTCCTTCTGTTTATTTGTTTATGTTGCACCTTCCTCATTCTCCGCGATCATCTCTGGCTCGTAAAGTCAAAACATTATTCATCCTGGAGAAGACGGTGGAAAATCTTTGGACTTGCTTCTTGGTCACGGTGCGAGATGGGCGCTGTTGTATGTCACAATTTAGGAAAGATACTTGCGGAAGTGTTTGCTTATAACCAAATAATGCGTTGTTTTATTTTTAGTCTTAAGATACATTCATTTTGGGAAGATTAACTTTGATTCTTTTCGGAATGAAAAATATTACATTCAATGACATTTAACCCCTTGCCTTACGCTTTTAATTAACCTCTAATTAGATGCCACCACCCATTTGATATATTTTTTATTATTTAAATCTATTTAACATGTTAAAGGATACTTGAGACATTTAAGCGTCACTAGGAGATTTTTGTATTTAAAATTAATCGTTACATTGACTTAATTACGGATTTGAATAGCGTACAGGCACAAAAGAGTCTAACGTATGACATGCAACGCCGACCATGAAGGGATTAAATCAAAATATTTAAACAGACGTTAATAATATATCAAAACTCAATCTGGTTTGAAATACCAGCCTATCCATTGTCTCATTCTTCTACAAAATTAAACCTGAATTTCCAATCTTTTTCTTATTTGTGGTTTACAAGGAAAAGGTAGGACTCGGAATATGCACTTCGTGATAAGAATTGATAAATAGGTAGTATACTTTTAGGGATGCATAAAACAACACGAAAGTTTTCATGATGAGGGTGAAGTATGACGTATTAATGAAACCTTTTACACCTTTGAAATAATTTCTTTTAGTTACATTCCACTTCCACTTAAGGAAGATAATTTTTACTTCGTTTCAAATAAACAAATCATATTTGGTTCAATTTTCTTTCAATTCTCTGTCTCTACGTTTTCTCTTTATTTCAATTTAAGTTAAATAAAACGACAAAAATAGTACTGAATTTTTGTGCTAATTAGCTAAATTCCCGCAATATAAAAATCACGCCTAATTTTAAATTTAAAATATTACGTTTTTTTCATATTAATTAAAGTTTGATTACATACTTTGAGGCGAATTTTCAATGAAACGACGACGATGTAAAGCTTTTTCTTTCACGAAAGAAAAACGAACTTTTCTAAAAGTGCTTACCGATTTCATAAAAAGCAGTTTTCAGAATCATCCAAGGAAACGAAAAAATTTCAAATTCAGGCAATAATTGAAAAAAAAATGTTTTCGCGTAATGCGAGAAATGATTGTATCCTAGCGAGTTTTTTTACTTTCATAAGTATGTAAAACTAAAGTAAGTTCCACGAGTTCGGAACCTCAAAGCAATCAGATTGAGTCTTTGTTAAAAGCTCTTAAGAGCTCTTAGGCTTAAAAAGATTTTCACTTAATCGATTACCGTTAATTTTTTCTGTTTTATTTTGTGAAAAGAATTCTGAAACACATCCGGAATTTGCGAGAACATTTTGCCAAAATAAAAGAAACTTGCCAGCTTAAGACGCTCAAAATGGATTATACATTTTTGTTTCAGTTTCACATCATTCTTAAAGCCTGAGACGCAGATTCTAAATTTAGTTTCACAATTTATCGTTAATCAATTTCATATGAGATTACTTTTTATTTTAAGATTATTATAAAAAATCATTTATTTTCAATTAACAGGGTTGCTCTTTTACTGCATCTGTAAAATGGATTTACTTTTTCAAATCATAATTTATTCAATTTTTTTTTCAGACAATTATTTCTGAATAAGCTGCTTCTCTATTTGCTCAATTTATGGTTTCTAGTTTTTAAGTACCATTTCTACCTATTAATATATGTTTCTGTATGTTTAATAATTATCTAAATCTCAAATGAAAACTTTTGATTATTTCTGTGGTTCTTTTTATTTTAATACACGTTTAAAAAAGTGAATCAGAAAATAAGAATGAAAATTTTGTTTAGACATCTAACCCTAGTAGCATAAAGATATTGTACAATATTGTACGGTATTGAACATTATTCGCAATATTGTATAATATTGCACAATATCATATAATATTATATAATATCGGACAATATTGTACAATATCGGACAACATGTTGTGCTACTTGGGAAGCGCATCAACGTTTTGAAATTATATTAAATATAAATTATTATTAAATTGAAATTAGATATTTTTGTGCTACCTTTTGATTTTCTACATTTCTTTGTGGTATACAAGATAATTTAGAAGTCTGTAAAAATAATAATTCGCAAAGGACTGAAGATAGAAAGGTGACGTGAGAAAAGAAACCGGACATTTTGTGTTACGAAACCAGAATATGCGAGTGTAAGTCAGTAAGTAGGTTAGAAACCGATATGAGAGTTCGGGAATTAGTAATAAATAATTACCAAATATATATATATATATACGTGAATAAGTGGCAGCTCATTTCAACTGTATGATGTCCAGTTCGAATTTATGAGATAATAGTTGTGCAATGTGCAGCTGCATTTGAAAATGGAGACTGCTCGAGGAGTATACGCTCGAATAACAGAGAAGTTTTTTGTGGGCGGAAGGACTTCCGGCAAAAGATATTCATCAAGAAATACTTTCTGTTAACAATGACAATTGTTTGTTCTCTTAAGCGGACTATTATAACATTGTATCGAAACTTCGGGATGCAATTCGAAGTAAACGTCCTAGTCTATTTACTCGAGGAAATTTGTTTCATCAAATAGCTCGATTAGATGAGAAAAAAAAACTGACGAGTTTCATTGGTAACTTCTTCAACGTCCGCATTGTAGCCCAAAGTTAGCTGCAAGATTTATTACCTGTTTGGTCGTCTTAAATTGCAAGCGTTTTGCGACTGATGCAGATGCCGATCGAGGTGTACATAAATAGCTGCGACCAGTCCAAAGACTTTTATGCAAGAGGTATTGGAAAATTGATAAACATATGAGATAAATGTATTAATATAAATATCGATTATATAGAGAAACGAATGTGCTTTTTAAGTAAATATCTTGATTTCCCATTTTTGTATTGCCTTTTGTACCTACTGACTGATTTGCCCTCATAATTGTAATACAGCTTACAGTTTAAATCACCAGATGTATTTTCAGTTGGTGGAGGATGCGCTATAATGGATAACACAATTAATAGAGTAACAGCTTACAACTGTACAACGTACTTCACTCAGGAACTTACGTTTCTGACGAGCACTCGCATTGATAGCATGGTTAAAAATGAGCAAAGAAAAATGATGCTTACTGCTGTGAAAAACTGTTGTTCTTAATCTGACTTCTAAGCTCCAGAATAGAGGGCGACATATTGAGAATTTGAAAACCATTACTCAGACTAATGTCTTATTCTTTTTAATGCAACGCTCGACAACTACAGAACCATCAGATGGTTTAAATTGTAAACGATACTACGTACTAAATACGATTCCTTTTCGGTCGCGAACGCAATTCCGTTGGATGGGCTATCCAGGTTCGCTGCACAATAAATGACTACAAAATGTTTGTATTTCAGGATGAAATAAATGGAATCTATGAACTAATTTAATTTATTTTAATTAGCTTTAGGGGAATTCCTTTATAGTAATTTACAAATTTTTAAAACAAACATATTTACTGGTACAAACGACCTGTCGACACTGGGAACGTTTTACCGTGTCTTAGAACAATGTGTTCTTTTGTAACCAGCGGGAGTGGTCTCCCCTAAACTTTCTCGTATACTCCTAACACATGTAGAGAAAACTAGAATAATAAAAGACATCAAATAAACTTCCGTCGCAAGTAAACCAAAGTTGGAACCACGCGTGGTTTGAAGAATCAAAACAAATTCAAATCCTCTGCTCATTCTTTTGCGCAACAGGACCTGGCGAGACTCCCTAAATGTTTGCTTCCTTACAAAATCACTCCAGAATTGGTTTTTGGCAAACTGCCAAGTTTCGGAGCGTCCCTTTCTTGCACAGGCATTGCCACCAGTAGGCATGCGCAGGGAGTTGGTTTCAAAACTGAACAAGTATGCGATTATACAGACCGACAGACAGTCAACCCTTTGACGGATTTGGCCCAAACTTTCATGACCTACTTTCGGACCTGCATTCATGACGATAAAACTGTGTATAAAATTTTATCCATCTGGCTTTTCAAGTTTTTGAGTTATAGCGTTCGCATGACCTCAAACATACATACAGACAGACTTCCCGTGGACGGATTTTGTCCAAAATTTGATAGAAACCTACAAATTATGTTTAAAGACCACATACCAAATTTCATCCCCGTAGCTCTAATAGTTTTCGAGTTATCGTGTTCACAGACACACACACAGACACACATACAGACACACACACAGACACACATACAGACACACACACAGACAGACATAATTCTAAAATTGTGTTTTTCGGAATCAGGGAGGTCTAAAACGTGGAGATTCGTCAAAATCTCGAGTTCGAATTTTTTGACGATTACAATACTTTCTCTTTGTATACTTCGTATACGAGAAAGTAAAAAAGGGTGGAGCAACGGAGGCAGAGCCCTCTGTTGGATAATTATATCTGTCATAATTTGAAGAAAAGAAATCTGTTTCCATTTCCATCTTTACTAAACAAATGGCATCTTTTATCTTCTTTCGTTTGCGGTTATCGATTTTTAAATTTGCTCAGGACCTTTGGATTACCCTGTTTTTTCATTCCATCTTTGTCATAGAAGTACATAGTATATTATACTTCTACAGTTTGCTTTCAGCCAAATATACTGTAGTTCAAAGACTACTGTAACTATATTTTGTATTTAAACGGAAAGATGTTAATATATAAACAGTTAGACTTTTACGATTTTTACCATTTTCATCCTAGAGAATGAAAAATATGTAGATGGTAAGGCGCATAAATTACAAAACTACTCTTGATGAAACTAAATTTTACGAAACACTGATTTCCGATTGATCATTAATATTTGCCATTATATTTAAACGAAAAACTTCTTAAACATTTTCAAGCGGAGAGTAAATATCCCCGTTGCTTTTAAATTCATTTAGAATAAATAGTATTTCGAAGCTTCTCGTTTAGTCAAAACTTCATAGCCATTAAAAATAAATATTCTCCCGTAATTTAACCAACATAGAAAAATACTTCAATGATTAAAAGTTCAAGGGGCTGGGCGTTAAACGGCGAAGTTTATTTTTGATTTTCAGAATGCGTCTCGCATTTTTTTAAAACTTTTAAAAGGAATTAGTCTTATCCAAAATGACTTTGCATCGCAATTCATGAGAATAATTAAAGATTTAAAAAATATTAAAGAAATTTAATAGATTTATCAGCAATATTTAAATAAAAATTGCTGTGCTTACATTTCTCTTAATGCATGGGGGAAAAATCCTTGAACCTGTTGTGAATTTGCGGAAAAATTATGTTTTTGTTAAATTCTCATTTTTCTGGAATGCTTTCCTTGAAAGAATTTGCATAGATATAAGGCTTTAAATTTAAATAAAATTGAATACCTTTGTATTATTACAACACGAAATTTCTAGTGTCCATAAGTCAAAAGAAGTTCAAATGGGAACGTAGGAATAGGTATAAAAATAGAATAAAACCACTCTGAATACTTCTTTTACATTGTAGAATTGTAGATTTAATCCTATATAAATTACACCTAATCAGATTCGAAATTTGATGATATTGCTACAATAATCGTCCGGTAGGTGTACTTGAACGTAATCCAGCAAGCAGGATAAAAAAATAAAGCTTTATTCCACGTAGATTTCTGTAAAACAATAAACACAGGTAACAAAATTTCACGGCACTTGTATAAGTTGACAACACAGATCATTAATAAATCTCAGTAACAGCACTGCTGTCAAGGCTTCAAAGACGACTGACTGATCGTTGAACGTAGCTTGGTATTTATACTTTTTCCAAGTGCATGTGACGTCACATAGAAGTCTCTTGAAGGTTCACCATATTTCCCTCCCTAGTAGAGATAGGATCATAATTCTGGTATTTTCTAGACGCTTCTTTTTGTCGCCAAGGTCGAGATTCATTGACTTGGCGTTTAGTAAAACCTCTTAAAATTCTCTTTTCTGTCATAAGATTAGCATGTCAGGGAAACAACTTTGCAGCCTCGAGACAATATGTAATGTTACATAACAGATAATAGATATCAAGAAGCAATAATTCTAGAACTTGCATTTAAGCATCATGCTTACGAAATGTGATTTAGACAGCAGATTCAACTATAAAAGAACGGATAATGGATTTTCATACCCCCCTCTAGTTTTATTCGGAAACAAAAAATTAGCTTTAAAGTTATTGATGATAAGTATATATTATTTATGCTAACAACATTTATAGCCACCTGCATGAATACACACATTTCTTATAAATACTTAATTAAACAAGATTATCATCGAAACAAAAGAAAATCCCAAGAATATGTGTCTGAATAATAATAACACCACCTAACTGTATTAGCGTATCTAAGTAATAATTGTTTTCTGTTCGAATGGTAGATAACATACAAGTGTCATAGCAAGAGAATGAAGAATATAAAAATATTTTTCGTTATGTGTAAAATTAAATTAGTTGAAAATTGTATTTTTCCACATTTTGAGATTCATACAAGAAAGCGAATTTCTGCTCACACATTTTAAATTTTAACAAACGTGTTTGAAATTTTCATTAGAAATGCGTTTATGCTGTGGAAAAAAGAATGATTCACAATTCATTTATTATTTGAAAAAAATCTATTTATGCCACCAACTCTTATAACCATCCGCATGAACTCACACATTTCTTATAAATACTTAACAGGATTATTGCCTAAGCCCAAGAAAAATCTGAGAATATTTGCGTGAATAAAAGTTCCACCACCTAAATATATTAGCGTGTCTAAGTAATAATTTTTTCTGTACGGATGGTTGATAACAGACACGCCATGTTGTTCGTGACTGCCAGATAGCTACCTGCTGACGTGCTTGTGAGCCAAAACTACGCAAATCGTCCAAGTAGTGGGATAAAAATCGCAGGATGCTTCCAGATACTACTTTTTCCTTGCTTTCTTATAGTTATTGAAGATTGTTTTCCTACGTGATTCCTTAGATCATCCTACTAATAATGCCCCTAACGGTAGATATTCCTTCCTGTATACCTTCATAACCTGTTCTGTTTTCTTCGGATGCCACCAAACATCTTAAGAAGCGCATTATTTTCTATGGAAAGTATGGCTAAGGGAATCGAAAGTGTTCTTTATGTTTCATAACATTTATGGGTCGTGAATGGCATCAGTGAAGATTTTTTTCTCCCTCATGGGCTCAAGAACAATTCACAGAGCTTCTTCAAATATTTCCCAAAGGCTACGGGAAAAGAAAATGTAGGCTTAGGTGCTTTAATGGAATTAGTTGGGTTTCATATATAATGTAAACTTGGATAAGATAAGCAATGAAAATACTTTTGTTAGTGGGAGGACTAGTGTTTCAAAAATGGTACGAATCCTTTGCGAAATTGCTGTATGAAAGTTACAATAAAAAATCGAGAATTTTATAGAATAGAGTGCGTGTCAGCGAAAGCAAGTATGATTCTCAATAGAAATTCCATATTAATTGAATAAATACTAACACAGCGAAATAGAGACTGAAACAGAGAGAAGTTTCTTAAGATTTATTAAAATATAAATTACAATCATTTCATTCCATCTTGCAGCGTTTTAAAGTGATTTAATTCAACAAAAATTTTGACAAGATATTTTTCATATCTGTGAGTATATTTGTATCGTGGATGTTCTATAGTCATATATTAGAACAAATTAGCAATTTCCTTCACTACTTGCATGCGAAAATGAAGGCTTTTATCATATAAAATTAATATCAACATGAATTAACATTCAATTTAACAATAAAACATTGCTTGAAAAGAGATATATCATTCTTCTTACAGTGTTTCTGTTATTTTCCTTTAAATATACCTTTATTGTATCTAAAAGGATATAAAAATATGTGTTTTATGTTTAGATTATATTTCAGATTTGAAATCTGAAAATTATCATCAAATTGTTTACGATTAAACGCGATTTCTTTCTCTTTGATAATGCTGACAATAGTATTAGAATTTTTCGAAAAAAATGGCAAAAATAGACTAAAAATTGACTTCTCTAATATATGTTATGCGCTATTGTTGATTAAAAATTGACATATTCAGTGTAATGGTAGTTTTACACGAAGCTAATATTGCCTGGACAATAAGTTCTCAGATGTGCAGAGAGAAAAAATGAGGAGAACTACTAGTTGTGTACATGTGTACACAACTACATGTACTAGTTGTCCTGTCGCGAACTTGCCAGTGTCCGCTCTTTCTGCGCATGTCTGACCTTCTTTCCACACATGCTTAAACTTATTGTCCAGACAATAATGACCTCATGTAAACCCACCTTAACGTTCACGATTCTGTTCAAAATATCAATATAATATTTTTGGAAATATTTTAGATATTATTGTAACCGATTGTACATTGTGGAGAGATAAGTAAAATAAACCTTACTATAATTTAGTGTTGATGATTAATAAATTATCTGCCTGGAAACTAATGTTACAGAAAACAACTTAGTAAATTTACAGTAATGAATGCTACAAAATTTAGAGGATTTAAATTGAAGTAACATCGACTTCTTGAGCTAAATTTATGGCTATAAATAAATACCACCCCTCTCTTTCAGACAATGCATATTAAAATTAAACCCAATTTAACATGATGCAAATTCGAAAGTGAAAAAGATATTCTTTTCTCTAATAAAGAGAATTATTCTTTTGTGCTAAAAATATAACACGGAGTTACAGTTTTAATTTTAAGCGAGTTGAAAAAATTCACACGGTAAATTTATTCATGATTTCTCAATTTCTTAGCATAGAAATATGTTAAAAAGCAATTATTAGAAGTAAATAATTACCTTACGAAACGTTTCAAAATAATTTTGCTACAAAGCCAACTTCTATGACTTTTTTAAGAGTAATAATTGTATTGAAACGAAGAAAACTTTAATGGACAAATTCGATTACAAACCACAGAAAGTACCATGCTATTTTGAAGTTTAAGAGAAGTTCGATTTCATTTTTTATAACAAAAATTAATTTCGCCGAATTTATATTCATATATTCGAAACATTCCGAAGATATTTCAATGCTTTTAAAATGAATCTGAAGAATTGATAAAAAATTAAATTGAGTTTGGTTCATTTTCTAATTTGTATTTTATTTTGCTTTACCCTTTTTGCATTGAAAATCTTAGTTTGAATTATATTATATATTTTTTTCAGAAAGGAAATGCATAAGTCTTAGCATAAAAATATGAGAAATATAAAAAATAATTCTCGTTATGTGCGAAATTAAATTAGTTGAAGAGCGAACATATCACACATAGTAAGTTTCACACAAAAAGCGAGTTTTTGCTCATGCATTTTAAATTGTAGCCTGCGTGTTTGAAATATTCGTCAAAAGTACGTTTAGCCTGTGAAAAAAAAGGAATTCTCAATGCATTTATTATTCGAAAAAATCTAATTTATTCGGGAGAAAAGTAACAGCATATGCAGAAACAATTTTATGGAAAATAAATGACATGGCTGATTAGTTGTTCAAGAACTCTTTAAAACTTAAATACAGTGTAGAATTTTTTAAAAGGCCAAAAAAAATGCTCTGAAGAAATTACTTATGCTTATTACACTGTATTTTTTTTCTAAAAAGAAACTCTGTTTTCTAATGCGGTACTTGAAAATGTTTGAATACTGTTTTCTTTTAGTGTTTCTAGAAATTTGCACTTTTGAAGATGAAATAGTATTGTTAGCTTGAGCTCTTTCAAGTTTTTTTAGCACGACTGAAAAGTAATTTATTTTCAAGCTATTGTCACTTCATGTATTTAAGCGCTTTTATTTAACTTCTTTCATGTTTGTAAGAAAGGAATTTTGTAATAGATAGACTTGAGTTTCGAAATTTTGTACACTCTCTGTGTTCTCGATGACATTAAAACTATTTTAACATTTTCAGAACTTAATTTTTAGTTAATCAAATATTCTTATTATTTTTTATTACATACGAGTAGCGCCACCTGGTAGAGAATTTGGTATATATTTATGTAAAAACTTCATAATATTTAAAATAATGAATTAAAAATAAAGGAACTAACAAGCAGAAAATGGTTATAATAAAAAATCTACCCTTTAGTGCACTAATAAAAGTGTGTTTAAAAAAAATAAATATATGAAATTTAGTTTCATTTAATGATAATTGCAAATAATGCACAAAGTTACTCTTTGAAGGATTTAAAGTTTTTAAATTTTTTCTGACAATTTTGAAACAGAAAAGATATAAATTGGTTTGGTTTATTCACTGATGGTAAACTATTGCCATTTCAGCTTGGGTTTCCTGGAGGTCTAAGTTCATAATGGTAAAAAAATTATTACTGTTCAAGAAGTCTCTATTATTGATTTTAAGTGAATAATAAAAATAATATAAATGGTGAGTGAAGATATAATAGGCTGAAAGGATATAAAGCATAAAGAAACGTATGCAAAACATAAAGTTAATATAAGGAAACTAGTTAATGGAAAATTTAGAAGAGTGCAAGAAATTTAATAAAAATGAATTTTTGAAACAAACTCTCTCTATGAGCACAAGATATTTTACGATATCTCAACGATGTTGCTACGATATTTCGAATGCCGCAAGACATTGTAAAGATATCGTATGAATGTTGTAGAGCATCTTGTGCTAATACGGTTTAGTGTTTACTATAAATATAATTTTTTAATTTTAATTATTTTCGACTTTTTAATCTCTAAATTATAATTCATTATTAAAAATATTATTGATTCTTTAAATCATATTTTTTCAAATTCTTTACCAAATAGCGCTACTCGTATGAAATCAAAATTTAATTCTATCACTCGATAAACTGAAAATTTTGTTCTGAAGATAGTAAAATCGTGAATTTGCATCGAGAACACATACGTGTATAAAATATGAAAATTCTAGCACAACAGGCCGTGAGTGAAAAGTAATTACAAAATTCCATCCTTACAAACATGAAAACAGTACAGTTAAATAAAAGTACAAAACATAAACATTTTATTTCCTGCAATGTTTGAAATTTTTACGTATAAATGCACAAACGCAAGGGTATTATTATTGGCGTGTTCTGAAACCCACTGAATTAGCTTCCGAGAACTCTGTAAATATGATTTACAAAAAAAAGTAAATAAATTTTAAACTAGATATGTTTCAGAGATTTCTCATTAAATTCTATTTTCATTTCAAGTACAATCTCTGCGTCATTTACAGAAACCAGATATTTTCCATGGGATTGTTACATGCTTCAAGCAGCACAGGAAATTCCATAAATCTTGAACTTTAGTAATGCCGGACAAAATGACTTTGAAATAGCTACTAGAAAGTATCAAAATATGAACTCTTTTTTTTAAATCTAATGAAGCTTGTACTTCAAGCAGTTTTTCTTTGAAACCACTTCCAAGCTTTCACATTATCGTTATATGTCTCAAACAAATCGCACTCATTTTTTCAAAGCAGGAAATGCTCTAAAAAATTTAAGTACTCAGTTTTAATATTCTTGAATTTTTGTAAAAGCCAGTCGATAAAATCTGAGAACTTTTACTTTGCCTGTAAAGTATTCATTGTACAAGCTGGTTAAAAGGGATCAAATACTTCACTTAATTGGTGATTTTGAAAGCTTCTTTTCTAAAGAGTTGTAATCCGATTAGAAAGATGATAAATCAATAGCATAGCTTCCGCATGTGGTGAGGGTAAAACTTTTTTTAACTTCATCGCGGAAAGCAGGAATCTATACTTAAATTGAATCTTAATTTTGATTGAGTACTTTACTTTCTTGTCTTAATTTATATAGCATAAGACATTAAGTGAAAAAAGCATCCGAAGTATTATTTACTTTTCAATTGCCTCAAAATGATTTAATCAAATAGAATCCTTTGACTATGCATTCCAAAGTGTGTGAACAAAAATATGTTTCTTTCAATCTGCGAAATTCTGGCCTTTACAGAATTCCTCGGTTTTATATTTGTTTATTCATATACCTCATAATTTGTATAGACATTCTATAAAATATTAAATAACATTTTTTTTTCAAATTATGAATAAAAAGCTTTTATTGAAAACATGCGTTTGAAAATGTAAGAAAAGCAAAGTGATTTATGATGGAATTTTCTTGTTTGCTTACAAACAACTACCCACATTCTTTACAATAACCCTCCGATTTAAGCAGTCACTAATTATATTTTCTGTTAATCCTACTACCTAAGTCAAATTCGATTATTCTTTTAATGAAAAGGTCGGATTCTTTATTCGTTTTTTTATTATTCATTCTCTTTGCATATTAGATTCGTTCAAGGAATAATGAAATGAAATCAATTCATCCGATTTGAATTGAGATTGTAAAAATTGTAATTAATATAATATTTCTTATCTTAGGTTTATATAAGCCGAAAAATTAAGAAATCGCAATTGTGGCTGTTATTTCTTAAGAAAGGGATATATTCTAGATTTAAAAAAGCAGCTACCGAATTTCGAATTTTTTTTCTGTTTTGTTGTTTACCAAGTATCCTCAAGGCTTTGCACTGAAAGAAAAAGACTTCATATGCTTATTAACGCCTTCTAGACTATACATCAGTTTCTCATATTCCTTTGTAGCATATTAAAAGTCTGAAATTTAATTATATTATCGTCCTGTTTTAAATTGACACGAGAGTTGTTTTGGGACAGACCTCATAATTTTAAACTGTGCCCAGATAAAGAGGACGTCGCCTAGGCTGGCACTCTCTTTCCAAACTTCCGCACCACACCAGTGAGAAGACGTTTGACCTTCAACGTGAGATTTAGCTTGCACCAGGCTGATAAACACTACTAATTTCCGGTGGAATCCGATTTCGAATCTGGGACCCTCCGGTCAGCCCGAGACCTTACGTTTGACACCGCGGCAGTAAAGATCTGAGCATCACTCTTCACGAAATAATACTTCAAGTGAAGCAGCTGCTTCAGAAGTAGTTCTTGCTTATTTAAGAAAATCGGGAAAACAAAAAGTCATCTTTACAAGATAAACATTGAATCTCAAGTTGCTAGAATGTAGAATGGAAATTTATTTTGTGTTGTACTCAACTGTCCCTACATTCAAATTATGGATTCTACAATTGACGAATCTCAACATTGTCCATGAAACTTACTTGAAATAATATTTCATACATATATTTCATACTCTTTTTAGTTACTCTATAAAATGCCTGAATTTAACAAATATAACATACAAGAACACTATATGTCAAAACATTCGTATATACTGAGTTCATTCACAGACACCTGTTGTTTTTTTTAAAAAATCTATCTTCTGGAAATTAAGGATGTTTCCATCCACCATATTTTTTATTCCTCATCGTTTTTTGTTATTATTTTTGTATTTTTAACTCTTTCACAATTAAAACTTCCCTTGATTCGTATTTATATCTTTCTGGAAATTGAAGTAGTTTTGGGAACTTTTAAATAGTTGTTAAGTTTCTTTTACAAGTAAATTAATTCCTGAGCCTTGTATCCGCTTTCACTTAGCTGTCTCCATATATTGTGCTTAAAAGACAACGCAGCAGAAGAAAATTAAAAACTGCGTTTTAATTTTGGATATATTTGTTCCAAAATTAATTTTTGGATTTTGTAATATAAGATTGCTGCACAGACTTGATATCTCTAACTCAGTCTCAAAAACGAGTCATTTCGTCAACTTGTTAGTGCTTGAGAAATAAAACTACTGAACCGAAACTGATTAACTGGCTGAAAATAAAACTTCTTAGAGAAACTTTTCCAACCTAATTCCGCCCTTAAAGTAATAAAATAAATAAACATAAATGTAAGTAAACGATGAAAGCCAATATATATGGAAATTTTATTAGATAAATATGGTAAATACAGTTTTCAGAAGCTAAACGTTACATTTCAAATTTATGATATATAGTTGACAATTTTCTGCATTACTTGAATAATAAACTCTTTGAATGTTAAATGTCAACATTATTTTAAAGATTTTAAGACCTTCTATGAAAGTGATTTAAAAGAAATATGTTTATATAACTAAAAATTATGTTTATATAATTATTTTTAATCATTAAACCAATGGTTTTTAAATCATTGCAAAAAAAAATCAATAAAGGGAAATTCGAGATTGATTTTAGTTGTTTTTAAAATGTTGTAATAAAATGGAAAGATGAAAATTACAATGAAAAATTTTTTCAAACTTTGAAAACAACGAATGCAAAATATGAAATTATATATTGTGTAATCTATTTTCTATCTTTCTAACTTCAAGATTAAAGTATTTTCTAGAGCGTTGAAAACTATATATGCAATATACAAAAATCGACATGTTCTCTACGTTCTTTCTTTTGTAGCTTCGTTACTAAAGCATTTCCTACAGCTTTCAAAACGATGCATGCAAGACATAAAAGACTATAGCTTATAATCTAAATTTTGTCTTTGTAATTTCACTACTATTTTTTTAGAGAGTTGAAATGTATATATATATATATATATATATAATATGAGTATCTATAGGTCATAATCTGTATTCTGATTATTGTAACTTCAGAACACAGGGTGTTCTCAGAACTTAAGTGGAACTTCAGAATTTTTATTTCAGGCAAAAAACAAAATTTATAACATTCCTCGAAAATTACCTGTAATATTTTCTGAAACAACAGTTATATGACAACAGAACTAATCTTTATCCTTGAAATGCTTTATGAAAATATATGTGATAAATATTAATTTAATTTGTCATGTTTAATGTAGCTGAAAACATATTTTAAATCTCAATCTCTAAAAACCCTTTAAATATTACAATTGCGATAAATGGTTATAAAATTTTTTTATAAAGGAGCTAGAAAAGAAATTGTAACTGATATAGTATCTAGAAAAGCTGGTCGATTTCATAAAATAAAAATCCGGCATTTTAGGCAAAATAAGCCTAATTCGTATCTTCCTTGGCCATAAAACAAGCTTTAAACAATAGGGGCTGATTTCAAAGTGAAAGGCAAAATAATAGCTACTTAATTCATTTTAACAAACGATGTACAAAACGTCCAGAGAGAACCCTACTATTATCCTTTATAGATTGAATAACACGGAATCTATTAGTTTCTTGTTATTGAGGCAGGAATGTGATTAAGTATTTCTAAGATGGAATAGGAAATTGAATATTAAATGGCTCGTCAGTCTTTACACGAGTTTAGCAATAATTCTTTGTAAATGATTTCTATCATTTGTTTGATTACTTCCTGTCTTTTGTATCTAAGCTTGTTAGGACTAGTAAGAAGATCCTAGGCACATTAATATTAATCTTGAATAATGATAATGTATTACATGAAAAGTTAGAAATTTCTTTATTTTTTTAGAATTATTCTTATCTTTTTCAAATTGGCTTGAATTTACAGATAATATTTCACAAATTTAGTTGATAGTAATTGTATATGTATATATATATATATAAATTTAATTTGTAACTTTCTGTAATTATTTTTGACGAGACTTCATTTTAATTACTTCCACTTCCATCGTAAGAAGCGCACTTCTACTTTCACTTCAAGTCACGAGTCTTTCCGGTGAATCCCCATTTCTGGGTGCTTAAGCTTTCTGTGCATTGTTAACTGCCCTTTTTGCTCTCATTTTAAATGGCGCGACGACGCACGACCGGAGTTGTCCGCAAATATGATCTAAGATGCTAAATTAAACTTAACACCGTCAACTGATAATGTTCCTAAAATAAAGACGAATTTCACTTCAACAGCTGTGGATTTATTTTAAAATTGCCTCTACAAGTCATTAAAATTTGATGTCATTATTATAATTGTAACAACAATACAAACAAGCAACAATGTCTTTTTTTTTCTTTTATATTAGCATATATTTCTGTGTTTCATTATTATATTTTAATCTAGGTCTTATGAATTCAGATTTCTTAGATATCGGTTTTTTGAAATCGACTTTTTGTATATATATATATTTTTTAATCCAGAATTTCTCCATTTTCAAGGTTGGTGTTTTTGGGGGGATAACGACTAATTTTATAAATTTTTCGTATGTCGTTAAGCATAAAAAAGCAATAATTAATATCATTGGTGGGCCTCCCCTCCCGATGAGTGGCTGGCCACTATATTTATTTAATTTGTCAAGTTTTTGTGTTCCTTTCGTTTGTCTTTTTTTCTTCTTTCTATTGTTGTATTGCTTTTCTTGCTGACGCAGCTTTTGCGCGAATGCAGAAATAGCTACCTCCATTTCATATAATTTTTCTTGTATTTATGTAATCTTTTAATTTTTGTATTTTCGAAA
>BGPR01032342.1:0-15944 GCA_013235015.1 Araneus ventricosus | reverse complement strand
CAAAAATTTTCCGAAAGTCGTGTCATGAGAACCATTGCAATAGGTAGATTTTCCTATAAGGAATCTACCTAAAATGCTTTTCGTTTATATTTAAGCACTTCAAAATAATACTTGATTTTAAAATTGACCTTAGTTTTTAGAGAAGAACATCAAGCATAGTAGAGAAAACAATCTCAGAAAATTTTATATCAATACTTGAATAACTTTTTGAGAAATCATTGTTACGGTCGACAGTTTTCCTCAAAAATATTATTTCTCAGAAAACACATTAAAATTTTCACGCAACATAAAATAATTCTTACAGTTCGGTAATAAAACAGCTGTAACTCTATTTTTAATTCACGTAGAGTGAAAAGTGAGACAGTTTTAGAAAGCTGATTAAACAGGCTACAAAATTAAGTCATAAAAATTTGATAATTTCGTCAAAAACGACGATTTTAAACCAGTTGGATACTTTAAGTCAGAAAATTTGAGTAAATTCACACATATCATGGATAGGTTAGGTCACACATATCATGCAAAGGTTGTTTGGTTTAATAAATTTATCGAACCGATTCATAAAAAAGGCGGAAGTTGCACTTGTATTGTTCTATTTCTCACCGATTCAATTTTGAACAGCGCCACCTTCCGTTCCAAGGAAAATTGTCCGCTCTAAAGGCATTTCAGGCTTGGAAGAACAAAATAGGAATTAATTCCTTATTTCTGATAAAGCTAATTTTAAGAATCATTTAATGAAAAATAGTACTTTATTGGGAAATTTCTATTTTTTTTAAATAAAATATATAATTTGTGTTTCCTTGGATATTTCAGCTTTTCGAAAGTAAATATTTTCAATTTTTTATTGGAAAAATAAGCCGCTAATTTTTTTGTAAGTAGTTGCTGAAGAATGGGCAAAAACCCCTATTAGTACAAGATATTGCACGATATCTCTACGACGTTGTCCGGTATTCTGAATGCCGTACAATATCGCGAAGATATCTTAACAATATTGTACAGCGTCTTGTGTTTTTAGGGACATCATCTATTTTTCTTAAATTCAGTTGAACTGAAAGCAGGCGTGGATTTAAGGTTAAGCGCGCGCCAGAGGCCCCAAAATTAAACTATTTTTAATTTTAATTTACTATTTAATTTATTATATTATTTCCATATCAGTCTAGGTGCACACATCCGACTTAAAGGACATGTTTTAGCGGCAAAATGCCGGAAAAGAGTATAGCGGTTTGAAGTATATTGATAGTGGTTTTGCACTGCACACGAAAAGAGTATAGCGGTTTGAAGTATATTGATAGTGGTTTTGCACTGCACACGTATCTGCAGCACGTACTGAAAGCCGTTATTGCGATTCCCATTTTGTTAGCTTTCCTGAGGAATAAATATACTGAACAGAGCGGCAACTAATTGCTTTCGGACTAACGGCGGCATTGCAGGAGGATTATGGGCAGTACCCAAGTACTATCAATGTAGTTCACGCCTCTGATCGAATCTCTGGCTATTTGTGCTAATGACTTGCCCAGTTAATATTGAAATATGTGCGCCGGGCGTAAACAGATGTAAAAGCCTAGTTCAGATAGTATTCCGAATGATCAGATATTCACTTTCCCAAGCTTGAGATTGAACCCAAACATTATAAAGAAAACATCTTTTCAGGAATCTATCAATTCAATGATTGGAGTGAACCACGTTCTTTTCTTTTTAATGAATGACAGCACACATTAGTAGTAATGCATCAGTTCAGTAGATGAAACCCCTATTCCTCTGCAATCTTTTAGCTATTTAGGGGGTGTTAAAATCCTTCACTTTCAATGCCTTTGTGTTTCCCCTTCACACTTTTGTTGAACGCCTTTTAAGTGTCATTTGGAAACACTCATCAGGTATTTCAACCACAGTTCTGTCATCATAGTCAGAGTGTCTGAATAGAAAACCAGCGGGAGTGGCCTCCCCTAAACTTTCTCGTATACTTTTCAAACATTTGTCATTTCCCTTCCCCCTGCGTTGATGAAAAGGTTGAACCAACTGTAACCCAGAATGCAATGACTATCAGAAGGTTTTTCATTGTAGGTTATAATGATAGTGAAATATTGAGGTGAAGAATCATATTCAAAAAGATACGTATGTATTAAACCTTCGCAATATTTATTTTTTTTTATCAAACTCTAGCAATGCAAGTTCCGCGTGCGGAGAAGAAAACAGGAGAATAGCTTGCTCGCTGAATAGCTTGCGCATGCGCAGAGATTGCTTCCAGTACGCAAGTAAAACGAGACGCCCTAAACGTTTGCTTCCTTACAAAATCTAGCCGCCAGAATTGGTTTTTGGCAAACTGCGAAGTGTCCCAGGCATTTCTACCAGTACGCATGAGCATGGAGTTGAACAAGTATGCGATTATACAGACCGACAGAGAGTCAGCCCGTTGACGGATTTGACCCAAAATTTTATACGGACCTACATTCATGACGATAAAACTGTGTATCAAATTTTATCCATCTAGCTATTCAAGTTTTTGAGTTATAGTGTTCGCATGACTTCGGACATACAGACAGACAGACTTCCCTTGGACGGATTTTGTCCAAAATTTGAGAGAAACCTACTAATTATGTTTAAAGATCACATACCAAATTTTATTCCCCTTAGCTCTAATAGCTTTCGAGTTATCGTGTTCACAGACAGACAGACACACAGACATAATTGAAAAATTGTGTTTTTCGGACTCAGGGAGATCTAAAACGTGGAGATTCGTCAAAATCTCTCGAGTTCGAATTTTTTGACAATTACAATACTTTCTCTTTGTATACTTCGTATACGAGAAAGTAAAAATATCGTTAAAATTGAAATATTTTAATGTTTCTAGATCGCGCAAACGTGAGAAGTTTACTGCTAAAGGTTACTAGAAGAATAAACACATTTAAGAAGCAATGGTATTCGAACCGCTGGAATGCGAAAAAATACGCCTCGGCAGAAATTTGGTCTGATTTCATAAGGAAAAGTTTGGTGCATTTTACATAATTGTTTAAAACGGAGTCGTCTTCTGTTGGGAGATATAGCCAGTAAAGTTAGTTTTATTTAATATATCAGTATTCAGTCGTATATTATTTGAAAGTAAATATCGAACTGAATTATTTCTCTACGACTATATAGGCTCATTGAGCTCCAGAAAAGAAATAAAACTTTACAAATTTCTAAAATATTATAAATATATTCGTATGTACAACTTTTAACACCGCATTCACAGTTTTTTTAAACAAAATACAGCATAATAATCTCGTTGCCTTCATTTAATTTCAAAGTAAGATTTTCAATTTACACAAAAATCAAGTTCAATAAATTTCTTTATTATTTAGAAAAAAGTGAAAAAGCTTTAATCAGTGTTCTATTCTCAAGTTTGGTCTTCGGAATGATTGTGTGATTAGATTAGTGAATTATAACCGTAGATTTATATGAAATAAATCAGTAATTCTGATGAACACAAAGTGTTGAATCAATTAACTAGATTTCCTTTGATAAAAAATGTATCTCAAAGTTTCCTGTGAAAACATACATCAATTAAAATCTTCAATCCATTTTTAAACAATTATAATTTTCAAATGTTTGCTATTGAAAAAATATGATTTAGAAATTTATTTCTGTATTTTTCATTTTCAGGTATAGATAAATCAAAGACTTAACTTTATAACACACCAGGGAGAAACCCAAAAGTTAAATAACTTTGTGTTAACTTTTAATAATTTCTGGTATTATAAGTTAAGACTTACGTATTTAAAAAAAAATTCCAAAAATATGCCTTAATATTAGAAGATTATTTAAGAATCGACCTTTGTTTTCAAACTAACGCTTAATGTTAGTAATGTCTTACTTGGAGACCGACAATTTCGATACTCTAACCAAAAAATTCGTTGAACTGTTACAATTGATTTGCTTTCGTGGAACCAGAGACGTGCCTTCTACTGCATGGTAGCCATTTTGGCATTTGAGTTGGGAATCTACCCTGCAACAGAATTAGTGCGCCGTAACGGCGTGTTATCTGTCTGAAAAAAATTTTGAGCTACTCTCTCATTTAAAAAAAAGAAGTTGCAACATTATAGGTTTTTTTATTAATTTTCGAAAATGGGTCCAATAATTTATGATCTCCTTATATTTTATCATATAAGTGATAGTGATACTTTAGACATGGATTTCTAACATGACAATAAGCCTAACTTAATTATGTGTCATTAATTAGTAAATTAGATTATAATTAATAAAATATTTTAATATTTCCAGCTACATTAGGATATGTTATTTACTAATGAAAATGAACCATGATTTTATTGTTATTCTCTTTTGTTTTACAATTTAGCATTTTTATAAAAATCATGTTCTATTCAAAAGTTCTCTGAGACATTTAAATGGCGATATTTTAGGTATCTGAAAATGTATTAATTTATCATGATTGCTTGAGACAAAGTAATGTAGTTCCACCTCCGTTTTCTTTGAATTAAGGAATCATATGAACAAGTTTGAGAATCTTCTGATTACTTTAAAGTACTTAACGGAATAACGTTTCAAAAGACGTTCCTTTTGTACGCAATTTCACACTTCTGAAATTCCTAAATAATTAAAAAAGGAGAAATAAAATGGTTTATAATACTCTCTCATATTTCTTATTCTATCAAATTTCATTAATTAGAATCGACTTTTTTATTATTTTGATATTTGTAATTCGCTGATGGTTAGTACATTATTTATTTATTCGATTGATATACCCAAAGTAATTTTGATATGAAAAGCGAATTACTTCATCTAACATTATTTCAATAGTGCGTATCGTAAATATTTATATAGACGAATTACAAAAACTTTTTAAATTACTGAATTCAAAGCATATTAATTACACAGGCCTGCGATGAAAAAAATACAAGAGAATTGATAGCCGAACTTTATGTTTTTTTTGGTGCTGATTTCAAAAAAAAAAATAATGAAAAATTTCTATCACGTCACGTTTTCTTGGAAAAATTCAATTTTACTTGGATTTTTATGAACATTTACCATAATTTTGTTCTGAGAATTGAACATAAAAGAAGAACTTTAAAAAGAAGTTTCAAAGAAAAAGAGTACGTACTTATAAATAGAAACATTTTTTGTTTTGTTTTTTGTTCAGTTTAAAATTTGTTTCAAACTTTCATGTACACAAACATAATATTTGCTCCTCTTGGTCAATCGTCTATTTTATGTAAGTTACCTTAGTAGAAAAAAATTAAAATAGTATGTTGGTGATTTTCTGGATTAAATGGATAAAAACCACTGTTGCCAGATAGTGTATGCAAAATTGTTCGAGATAATCTTTTTTCAAATAGGATTTTAGCAAAAATATCGATATCGATTTAACAAAAAATCCTGACGTGATGGAAAAAAACGGAGGTAATTTTCGAAATCAGCTCACCAAATAACATAAAAATCAGCGAAAACTTCTTTTGTATTTTTCAAAAACTTCAATTTCGCAGGCCTGTGTTATCAATAAATATCAATTAAATTAATTAATTAGCTGAGCAAAACCAAAAAAAAGCAATTATATAACACAACTGTATATTTAAAATAATTTTCAAAACCATGAGACAGTCCCCCAGCCCTAACCACTGGGCCGATTTGGATCATTTTTATTTTATATGGATGCTTATGACGTCTAGATAATGTCATCAATGGTCGTCTGTCCTTCACTACACTCTATTTTCGAGACACATCGCAAAATAAAACTTTGGCAGATTCCCTCAGTCTCTACAGCCGCCAATTCGCCAAGTTGCAAACATATCTGCAGGCTATTATTGTTAAGGGCGAACAGCTGGTCACAGAAAGCGGCTAGTTATTATTTAAAAGATATAGTTACTATGCCAAAAGACGCGAAATTATCTTATTTTAAAACGTTATAACCGTCAAGTCGAAGTCATAACTGTCGAGAATATTTTTCTGATGCTGTCAGAGGGACCCCAAGAACTTCAACGCAGGGACTCCCAATAATTGTCATCCACCACAGTTTAATTTGATTGCTGTTGGTCGCAACCACAGTAGCAGGTTCTTTGTCAGAGTCCGAATCAGTGCCTGGGAGGCAAAAATGAACTCTTGAATGTCCCAGCCCGGTAGCATATTTGCAAACCCTACCCTGATAGAACTGAGGCAAGAAATCGGGCAACATGATTGGCTCGCTTCTCCCAGAGTCGATGACGTCGTTCTCTGCTCTCGTACGGAAATTATAACAAAACAAACCATTGAATGCGGACTTTGAATTAGTTTATGTTTCCGTTGCTTGGACTTCGCGAATTTTGATCTACCGTAAGCACCTACGTCGCAATTTTATTTAGTCGATTCTTGTTTTGTAATGATTGCCGTACGCTACGTGCGAGAGCTGAAAATGACGTCACTGTCCCTCGTAGCCAATGATATTGGCTGATTTCCTGCTTCAGTTCTATCAGGGTAGGGTTTGTAAATATGCAGCCCGGTAGAGACCGAAGTTCCTTTTTTCTCTTCTCATTGGGAAAGGAAGGATTAATTTCGGTTAGATTTCCTGAGTTGTTTTTGAGTGTGTGCGTATTTTTATTTTTTCCCTTTCTTCCTTCTCTTTTAATAAAAGACGTAAGGTCGGAGTGTCGAAGGGAATGTATTACCTTGAAGTTGAACGGGTGACCATCCCGGCCCCTCAGAGTTGTTTGAGTGGCCGTTTCTGGAGGTTATTTTATCGCAATGTCTATGGGCAGAAAGTTCGCTGACAAACAAAAGTGACCGTTGAGACAGGGGGCCGCTTAGAGAAGTTTCATTGTATACTATAGAAAGGGTCAAATGTACTAAAAACATAAATCAGGATTCAGCAGTATGGAAGAGTCAAATGTACAAAAGTCACAAATCAGGATTCAGTAGTATGCTAGAGATAATTTATTGAGTGAAAGGCCTCTTAAAGAGGCCTCTAAGGCAGGTGGTCGCTTAGTGAAGTTTCATTGTCAATGTACAAATGTACAAAGGAGTCAAATGTACAAAAAACGTAAATCAGGATTCAGCAGTATGGAGGAGTCTAATGTCATAAAACTTAGACAAGATTCAGCAGTATGGAGGAGTCAAATGTACATGAAACGTAAAACAGGATTCAACAGTATGGGTGAGTCAAATGTCATAAAACGCAAATCAGGATTCAGTAGTATGGAGTAGTCAAATGTCATAAAACGTAGATCAGATTCAGCAGTATGGAGGATTCAAATGTACGAAAAACGTAAATCAGGATTCAGCACTATGAAGGAGTCAAATGTACAAAAAACGTAAATCAGGATTCAGCACTATGGAGGAGTCAAATGTCATAAAACGTAAATCAGGATTCAGCAGTATTCTAGAGATAATTTATTGAGCGGAAACCTCTGCAACTGTTTCCTTTAGCAGATGAGCAAAGTCATCGCACGATTTTCGGTCTGATGATGGAGGAGCGACTACGGTCCCATATTTAGTCACGCACCAACACTTACGAGTTTCCAAGCTGCACTGCAAAGGATAGAAGTAACCGTGGCTGTCACAGACCATAAATCTGTCCTCTTTGTCTGAAATGAAAAGAATCGAGCATTTAACAGAAACGTTGGATTATATTATTTTAAAATTATAAATATTTGCTTCGATATGCCAAACAAAATGGATTAACATATCATGAAGTATACAGTGTGTCCTCTCTAAGCGGGACCCAATAGCTGATTTCTAAACCGTTAGAGATAAGATTATGCTTCCGATTGTAAAAATGCTTTTCATGCCGAACAGAATTATATTTTATGTTGTTTGAGTCAATAAATATACTGCTGAAAATAATACGAAATCATTACAAAGTCGAATTTTTTTATTATGGTCCCCGGTTCTAATTAGGCATATTTAGTAAATTATTCATTACACACTAACACATTTTAACCAAAAAATTCTATTGTTCTGCGATTAAAACTCACCAAGTTATGAAACTTCAGATTTCGTAATTTTAAACAATCAACGGTCGCGTCGAAAAAAAGTTGGATCGGAGGATCTTCCTCCATGCTGTCATTCAAATTGTCTAAAATCATCTAAAATAGTGATATTCAAAACTTCATAACTGGGTTGATTTTTGCCGCAAAGAGTGGAAAATTTTGTTTGTTTCTTTGTTTGCAATGTTAATGTGTCAAAAAATATTTTATTAAATATGATTGATAGGACCGAGGAATTATATTACTAAAATTTTGACTTTGCACTTTTTTCAGCAATACCTTTATTGACTTAAATAACAGAAAATACAATTTTTGCGTTATTTAAAGCATTTTTGCAGCTGTGGGTATATTCATATCTCTTACGAATTAGAAAATAGCTATTTGACCATGTTCAGAGTGGAAACCCTGCTTCTCCAGAAAGAAAAAGAAATTTAAAATTAGAGCGTAATAACTTAGCGAACAATAACATGCCCCGTTATTATGACGTTGCGTAGCGTTAACATTGAGCTTGAACCTGCACTTTCTTCAACGTTCAATTGTCGCTCCGTTAAATTTTCACTTTTAGAGTGCACCAGTATGGGGCAATTTTTTACGTTTCGAAAATGGAAGAACTACGAGTCACGCGAAATTATACATAAAATCAGCAAACCCTTTATCGAAACACTTTAGATGTTGCAAAAATATCATATTCATAAGGAGGATCGATCTAACTATAAACATGTAGCTAGCGCTTTCTCTGAAAAATGATTTCCTATTTACATCGTTACAATATAATTGACCTATTTTACTCCCCGAATATTTAGTAGAATTTTAGAAGTTACAATATCGGTCCAATCTAGGCCCTAGTCCAAATTGGCCAACTCTCCTAATATCAATAAACGATCCAGAATTTAAAAAGAAAACTGAACACAAGAATAATAATATGGAGAAGCACTAAGATTAAATGCTATATAAACACAATCCAGTGATCACTCGACAGACAACTGCTTGTAGTAGGATGCAGCACCGCTCCTAAATGAGCAAACAATCATAAAAAATTTTATTTTTCTTTTCTGAGCGTACATATGTGTGCTCTACACAAGTTCCGAAAAGTCCCTCAATCATTATGAACGTCAAAATGACACCGCGAGCATGAAAACAGCTGAGTCGCAAACACGATGAAGCACGAATCACTTTCTTACTTTAAACACGTATTTTTTAACATCGCAATCTTAGTTGGCTGGAAAATTAAGATTCCTGGGCAACAAAATCACGTAGGCGTAGCTTTGTTTTTTCTTGAACTAACGTTTTGATGTCTTTACTATTCCTTTAATAATTTCTTTTTCTTTGGCTTGTCCCATTACAATTTTTGAGGACAACTGGTAATTTTAATTTCTGTATGGACTATTTCTATACTTCAAGAGAATAAATAGCCCCACTGATTTAAATGGCCCAATCTAGGCAACTATTTGTGATCCAATCTAGGCTACTTTTAAAACAATAACAAGAAAATATCCATTACGTTAACTATAAACTATTTTATTAAAATTATTACAGTTAATTGTAGCCAAAAATTTCCTATCTTAAGATATAATAAAATATTTATTTTACTTATTTTGAAACAGCATAAAGGCTTGTTGGCTTTTCTTAAAATAATTCATCGTTTATACCTAAATACTTGTTTTCTAATTGTGACCAGGTATCAGTTTCTCTTAAAAATGATTTCAAGCACCACATTTACATCTTTACAACTTATTTTTTCTATTTTACGCCTCTAATATTTAATAAAATTGAAGTTAAGATACCGGTCAGTCCAACCCTATTAGCAGAAGATGCTCTACAATATTTATACGATATCTTTACAACATTGTGCGGCAATCAGTATATCGTAGTAACATCGTTTAAAATATATTGTGATAATAGGGAATCTAGGCGCCCGCCGGTTCGAATTCGGCGAATCTTCCCTATACTACTAATGATAAAGGAGAAAGTGTGCAGGCGTAGGCGCTCTACAGGACAGACCGTTGGACCTAGAACTCAGAAATTTGGCGTTTTAATTGAGTGGTTCCCTTCCAATGTTGAAAGGTAACGAATGAAGATTCTGCTTAATACTTCATATTCTTTGGTAATAGTGTAATGAATTTTAGTTCATTTTTATGGATTGATTTTTTGGGGAAATTCATAAATAATGCCCTCTAAAATATTAAGTATCTTAGGAAGTTAACAATTCATTTTTAAGGGAACCACAGACATCAAATTATGCATAACGGATTCAATTGAAGTTAAGCAGAATCAGTGTAGAAAAAAAATCTCGCTGATAAGAATTCGCCAAGACACAAAAAGGAGCCGAGTGGTATGGTTATAACGGAAATGTAGCCAATATACATAAGCTCGAACCTACCCCAAAATGAACAGAGAAGTTTGACTTACTTATTAGAAATTCTTCGAACGAGAGGACGTGGCAAATGCAAGTCTCTTTGTTCTCACCCCTCCGTGGCAGAGAGAGAAGTGTCCCATCTCTGTAGACGCACATGCAGTCGTCGGGACCGGGATTATCGAAGCACTGCCATTCTTGGAAAGAACCGTCTTCGTTGCACTTCGGAATCATCCACCTGCCAGGCGGACTCTTCAGCATTTCTTTTCGAGCAGTTGGGCAATCAGCGCCGGCTGTACCAGAAAATGAATGGCATTATAAAAGGTTTTTTTAGCAATACAGTGAGACTTCGATTAACTGTCACCGTCCGAACCAGTGCGGTGACGGATAACAGAAATCTCTTAATGCATAAGCACGGTAACGTGATTTCACTGATGGCATGGGGGAAAAATGGAAATATAACGTGATTTCACTGATGGCTTGGGACAAAAATGGAAATATAACGTGATTTCACTGATGGCTTGGGACAAAAATGATTTCCACTGATGGTTTGGGACAAAATTGAAATATAATGATTTCACTGATGGCTTGGGACAAAATGGAAATAATATAACGTGATTTCACCGAGGTTTGGGACACAGAAATGGAAATATAAACGCTATTTCTCTGATGGCTTGGGACAGAAATGGAAATATAACGTTATTTCACCGATGGCTTGGGGATGAAATATAACGTGATTTCATTGATGGCTTGGGACAAAATGGAAATATAACGTGATTCTAACTGATGGCTTGGGACAAAAAAATGGAAATATAACGTGATTTCACTGATGGCTTGGGACAAAATTGAAATATGATTTTACCTGATGGCTTGGGACAAAAAATGGAAATATAACGTGATTTCACTGGATGGCTTGAACAAACAAATTGAAATATAACGTGATTTTCCTTATAATTGATGGCTTGGGACAAAAATTGAAACATCGTGATTTCACTGATGGCTTGGGGACAAAAAATGGAACATTATAACGTGATTTCACCGATGGCTTGGGACAGAAATGGAAATATAACGTGATTTCATTGATGGCTTGGGACAAAAATGGAAATATAACGTGATTTCACTGATGGCTTGGGACAAAAATGGAAATATAACGTGATTTCTCTGATGGCTTGGGACAAAAATTGAAATATAACGGATTTAACTGATGGCTTTGGACGAAAATGGAAAGAAAATCCTTTAACCCTTTGAGGACGACTGTCACACGGGAATACCAGTTACTTGGTAACAATGAGCGTGCTGCCATTCTCAAATGGTTAAAAGTGAATTATACGATGGTGGACAAAATTGTGGAAACAATTTGAAATTTCCGCATGTTTTCGAATATCTCCCGAAAGGCCAAATGGATTTTTCTTGAATTTCGACCATGTAAAGAACGGCCGTTGCAACCCCAAATTCCGTTTTAAAAGTGACTAAATTCTGTGCGCCTAACCTAAGGTTTGAAAAGACTTTCTGACACACCCTCTATTAATAAATGGGAAGAAAATAAATTTGGAAAATAATGCTTCTTATTTACTTAATAACATGCATTGTTTTCCGTCCTTTAAAAGTAATCCACTCAACGTGGTTAAAAGTTTTGATAAACTTTCTTATTTTTTCACAGTCATTTTTTCAATGACACAATTTTTGCTGTAACTGTTCATACGAAAACGATAAATTCAAAACCGTCATATATCGGATATAGCCATTTTGATTATCGACAGCAAAAATTTATTTGCAGATCTAAGAGACAGGAAATATTAGTTCTTTTTTGCTATTTATGCCTCTTATTTTCTGTAACATTGTGCACATTCCAACTTACAGTATATTAAAACTATTTAATTGAAGCTGCCTTTGCTATCTTTTATCCCTTTAAGACCGAGCCCGCACGATCGTGAGGGTTAGACATTAGCTAGTATCTCTGCTTCCTGGAGAGTTGTATTTAATAAATGCCGGAAAGTAACGACTGTTCTAGTTTCCAGAATATCAATAGTATCTAGTTTTCTCAAAATACGGCAGAGACAGTCCATATTTTAATTATAATCGCGTTAAATCTGTTTGCAAAAAATTCGCGCTAAACATCAGAATTATTTATCTGTCGCAATTAGCTAATTATTAATACATATTTAATTGCTTGGATACCAATTGTTAATTTAATGTTGAAATTAATGAAAAATAGGAAAATATGTTAGTTAAGAGTTAATATAATTACTCTTTAGGCGTAATATTTGTTTACCCGCACGATCGTGCGAGTTCGGCTTTATTTGAGCTCACTGTCCGAAAATCGATTTCCTTTCTGTAGTGTCTTCTCGCGTGATCCTATGCACACCTCGGTGTTTTCTTTCGACTGTATCACTAAGTAATGGCCTTAAGTACTATATTAAGAAAGAAAAATTACTTAAAAAATGCATGGTTCATTTTCTATCACCTAAAAATGATATATTTGACATATAAACATTTTTTTCTGCTTTTAGATTTTTTTTCCAAGAGAGTCTCACGAAATATGTCTCATCGCCCCCAACGGTCTTCAGTATTCCTCGAGAAACTTCCGCAAATCGCATTGTCGTTTTCACCATATCAGCACTCAGATGTGACAAGCTCTTTCAAAGTGTTTCGAAGCATCTCTTTGAAAGCTTCGTAACAGAGACTACTCACAGAAAGTTCCACACTTGGATTTCCCTCTATTATTAAAATCCTATCATCCTCCTTAGTTTACTATTGGGGAAGCAAGAAGAATTTGGTGTCAGTACATGTGTTTACAATTATTCAGTTCGGACAAAGAAACTAGGTACATAAGCCGTCAAAACTGACGCTATGATCAGCCATTACGTATGTACATCTGAAACTACCATCAGTCCTAATGATCGTGGGAAATGATGGGTGGTCCTCCCTTGAATATAATCAGTATAGGAATGGGATTTTAGCACAATAGACATTGTCGAAGGAAATACAGGGAGATTTTCTAAAGAACCAGGGGATTGAAGGGGCAATCCGACATCTCGTGAAGGCGCTGCAATTTCTATTGTGCAAGAAAGAATGGAAAGCGAACAACCAGATATTGCATGATCCGTGAAGTTTCATTTGCCTTCTAAAAATACATGAGTATCCCTTATTTCAGAAGAAAGTACTTTTAAAACTCGGTGTGAGAAATGTGAGGTATATTTATGTTTATCAAAAACTAAGATATGTTTCAAATATTTTCATTTAAAAAAAATTTAGTCATTAAAATTGTAACTTCCTTATTTACAAATATCTTTTTTTCTTATAAATTATAAATTGTTTATTACGATGCTTAAATATTTGTTTCTTTGAGTAATTAATATTGAATGAAAACTAAACCATGAAAAAATAAATTAGGTGAAGCTTACATAGATAATGCCTAACTCTCATAATCGTAGGGGTTCACATTGACAAAGAAAAAACCTAAGCCGCACGATTGTACGGGTGCGGTCCTGAGTGTGAGGGACATGATAAATTTTTAAAATTATTTTTTACAGTACCAGTAGGATCCAAGGCTACCTATAAACTAAAAAAAAAATTAAATTTAAGGATGAAAATATGTCCGGTCTTAAAGGGTTTATTCATGTAAGATTATGGATATTTTTTTATGCTATCTATTTTTTCTCAAGTTACTTGTGTAAAGTTTTGAATCTCAATGCATTAAAAACATAACAAACTTACGATATCCCGGGTATCTATATTCACACAAAACTACTGAAGAAAGGCAAAGAAGCACCTGAAAAGAATGAAAATGTGAGATATTTCAGATTTGTTGAAATTGCTTTTATTGAAAATTTAAAAACATAATTCGTAAATAGTCTGGTTTCTAAAATTCAAGAATTTTCACCCCTTAAAAGCGTAGTATTCTGTACCGTCTAATTAGGTGCCTCCCTTCTGTTTTGTGAATGTATTGTATTGTTCCACTAAGACTCCAAGGCACATTTGAGATGTTAATACATTACCGGTCATTTTGGTACAGAAAAATAATGTCCAGTTTAGTTTTACTAACGTCCCGTTTTGAAGTAGCACGGGGGCTGTTTTGGAACGGACCTCGTAATTTTGAACCGCTGTCAGAGGACGGCACCTGATCTAGCACTCCTCTCTCCAGGCTTCCGCACTACACCAGCGGGAGGACGCTTGACTCCTACGTATGATTTAGCATGAGGCTGCCCAATACACGACGGATCTTCGGTGGAATCGGGTTTCGAACCTGGAGCCCTTCGGTTCCAAGACCGACAACATACCATTAGGCCACCGCGGCCACAACAATAACGACTGAGAATGAATTAATTTTATAAAATGCCATAATGCGATGCACGAACTGAGTTCGGGATAAACCGGTAAGAGTTAAACTTTATATTAGAAAAGCAGTTGAACTTTATATTAGAAAAGCAGTTGAACTTTATAATAGAAAAGCAGATTAACTAAATGGTGGGTTTGAAATGTTTAATGGACGAATTTCGTTTTCACTGCGTAACTAGCTTTCGATGCAAAAATCGTCGTTTAATTTCCTTTACATGCAATATGGAAATCAAAACGGATATTAGAAGTTTGAAAGGAATAACCACAGATATAAGACATAACAGCGAAATATCTATTCTTTTGGGTGAATGATGATGAAAAGGCAACAAATATAAGCAAAAAGAAATAAAAAACTCACTGAAAATTTCTAAAAAATACTTTAACTCATTGAGCACATCTATTAAGGCAAGTCAAACTTGTAATATCAATTCAGTTTGTAGAAAAGTTACATTTTTATGAAGAGCATGTTCTGTTGATGGTTCTTAACCAAAAAATGGCCTCTAAAATTACGTTTTATTAGTCTAAAATGTTGATACTGTGAATCTGTCACACAAAGTCAATAACATAACTTGTAAAACAAAGATCTCACCGTCTATAGAAATTGATAAAAAAACGTATTTCAATTAACTCCTATTGTTTCCGTGAACCACTTGAACAGATTCCCAGATTCCGCATTTAGAGACCCAGCAGACCAGGTTAAAAGGTAACTTCAGGGAAATGTTGCCTCCGGTTCCGGGCAGGGAGGAGATTAGATGGCGGTTGGAGTTGCCCTGAAAGGGGTTTTAGGTATTGCAGATGCTGTCAGCAAATCATCTGCATACCGAATAATTTGCGATTTATATTTCACAGGTACATTTCATGTATCGTCCCTTCTTTGAATAAAAATCTTTCTTCGTCTCTTCTCAGGATTAGACAGACTCGTTCAACGGGTCTATTCTGGTACCCCAGTTTAGGGGTTGGAGACGTCACTTTTCCGCACGTTAACAGGAAAGTGGCGTCTCTAATTCAAAACCTTTCCCTGTGATGTCAGCGGCTTCAAAGAAAGGTTTAACATCTGCTGAAATCTGACCCAAAATAGTAGTAACCGATTACTCTCTAGCCCCGAGATGAGCTCCACTTGGAAGATATGCTTACCGAAACAGTTATTTCTTTTCTTTCAGTCTTAAATTTTCTTCATAATCTTTTCATAATTCTAGACCAGTGGCAGTTCATATTTACGTAATCTTGGGGTGCTGTAACTTTTAATCCTTCACTGCTCATGGTCCATGTTTTGTGTCTCCCACTTACAATTGTGTCTTTTTTCTCTT
>BGPR01032341.1:0-17555 GCA_013235015.1 Araneus ventricosus | reverse complement strand
CAAATTTATTGACTCTGCGCTATTCTTTGGCGAATTCAGAAATGCAAAGGCTGCCATCAAATTTAATAGCACATGTATCGATTACAGACTTGGAATTAGCAACGCTGGTTGAATCTAAATAGCGTTTGAGCTTAAAAGTCACGGAAAGAAGTTTTACTGCTCGAAGATTCCTTAAAAATACAACTTCAGTTTAATGCGTACAGTTAGCAGAGCGAATGTGCGGGAAATGATTTTGTAGCGTAATCTCCGATACAAACGATGTTGAAATAAATCGCAAAAGAAGCGAGGAGTTACACTAACGTACTTCCGATAACAGGTCGTTTGGAGCGCCGTACAGATAATCGGTTTGGGATAATTACTTCTGCTCGAGTCCATGAAAAGGACTCCTCGGTTGCCGGCGAAGTCCTTCCTCGTCCCACTTATTTCTGGGCATTAAAATACCATTTATTCCGCCATTATGTCTGGATAACAATTTTTATTAGTTAGTGTTCTGGAGCACATTGTGTGATTCGTAGAAGCATATCTCTACTAATAGTAAAAGAGAATGTGCGTGTGTCTCTCTGCAGAGCACACCGCTCGAGCTACAGCTGCGAAATTTGGTACAAACATACTTTGGAGGGTGCGAATGTGCTCCTAGGAGCCCCTTTTTGAAATTTTAATTAATTAAAATTAAGCTTTTATTCGGCGTTTATCCTTAATAACTCTCGAAAATATTACGGCACAAAAATTATTTTTACGCCACCTGAAAGTGCAAAAAAAACCCTTTTCAATCATATCAATTAAGTTTTCGTACATATTTCTCTAATTTTAATAAATTTAAAAAATATTTTTTGGCATAATATACAACAATATTTTTCATTGCTGCAACGCAATTCAAAATATTTTCATTGTTTAAACAAACATTTATTTGCGTGTTTCTCTATCGTTGTTGAAAGCTAAGGTACTTATGTTTAATGATGTGTTTTAATCAGCATATTTTCATCCATCTAACATGCTGCATTATACTCAAGTAACTTGCTAATTTCATAACATCCTCATCACCTTTCAGTAGAATAGGTGTGTTTAAAAACTAGGAGATCTCCTTCATTTTTCCTCTAATGACGTTGCTTCTTCTTACTTCAAAGATTGCGTTTAGTATTCTCATATCTGAAAATATGTTTACAAATTGCAAGGGATTTCAAAAATGAAAAATTACTTAATTTCTAAGTATCCAATATCAAACTGATCATCGCAAGTACTGATCGTTTCAAATGTAAACATTTCACCCCCTTTTTTTCACTTCACCCGTATTTTGATGAAATCAACTTCGCATGGCGCATACGCAAAAGCCCAGAGGTTTCGGAATTTGAGAATCATCTGTAGCGTACTCTTTTAATCTCAAGAATTATAGAGTTTTACTTTTTGAAAGAAAAGAACATGCCTCAGTCGATTTATAGACCATTTTTTAAATCCTTAAATTACATACCTCCATCAAAAATTCCACATGATGCAAAAATGCTACTTAAAATATTACCTATAAATATTCGTAGTATTTTTTTCATTATTAATTATGAACTCTGTCTTTAGTGTGTCTTTTAATGCTTTTGTGATTGCGTGTTTTCGTTTTAAATCATTTATGCGTTTGCAAAATTCTTATGGTTTTGTGTTTTGAACTTTTAGATTCCCTGTGTTCAACTATTTTTTCGAATGAGTTTTTTAATATCTTTATGATTCACTCAATGTGGCTTGTGTTCTTTGTGTGTTTGTTGTTTATTGTAAGCTGTAAATGGAGTTATCTCTGCAGAGTGCTTTTCTTTAAGTAAATAAATGAACTCTCAATGTTGCACTAAAATATTTCTTCACTTTTTTTAAATTTACCCACCACACTATAGCAACACAGATTTTAGAAGTGCTAATGTGGAATTCCAAAATATAGAACACAAATAATTCATTCAGTGCATACAAATTGATTATTAGATGCTTTGAAAAACTTTATTATCTCTAGTTTCGTGCTATAGATTAATATATTTTGTGAGGTAATTCAATATTTTGAATTCATCATACATACATCCTTATAATTATTCCGAAATATACAACTTTTTATCTAACAAAAGACTATAATGCAACTCAACCAAGAAAAAAAACCCTTTCAACTTAATAAGAGTCATGAAAATTAGGAAAAACGATATTAGATGTTCTTCGAAATCTTTATATTTCAAATAAATAAGCAAAACCCTCATTAATATTGTGAAATAAATACTTGTTACCCAACTATATTAATGTGAAATAAAGTTGTATTATAAATTAAATACAACCAGCACCTAAGAAAATACCAGCTATTTTATACTACTTAATCCTATATACACTACTTGAATAGCAAGTACGATGAAAAAACTTTAAAATGTTTAAAATAACTTAAACATTTGTTCTAAGTTAATATACATTGTTTGAAAATAATAATCAGAATTTTGTTGTAAACAATCCGAAAACTGTTCAATCGCTTAACATTTCTTAACCGTCTTGTTTTATGCAACGGAGAAGACGCATCCCAATTATTCCAAAATATTTTACAGTCGAGCAATAATAGTTTTTGCATTTAAATAGTAATGCGCTTAATTAAAAAAAAATATTTGAAGTTTTTTGCAAGCATAGCATACAAGTAAAATCAATTGGATTATGGAATTTCATTTTTGAGATCTTCTCCTAGTTCAAATCGAGTGAAAAGTAAACGCTTCAGAAAATAACTATTATTTAATTTTCATTTCAGCAATGTATAGCTTTGCTGACTCGTTTGCGACCATTATTATAAGCAATCATTTTTCTTTACTAATACGTCTCGCTGTCGCGAGTGCTTGCAGGTCTGTTGAAAACAAACGGTGAGACAGACTGTTTTTCATCGGTGTGTCATCAGATATTGATCCCGAACAAATTAATTCCACGCATGGATGAACATCAAAAAGGCGAACTTATCAGCGAGGATGTCTTCTTGATAATTAAGATCAGAAAATGGCTTTCAGACGCTAATGAAATTTCGAAACTTTCACGCCGCGTTAGCCGGGATCTCTTTTTGTGCTCAGTGAAAAATGAGGTAAAAATTTATCATCCCCAAGATTAGGGGAATTTGGGGTGATTGCTTGTTTGGAATAGAATTGTACGGAGTGAAAGTGGGAAACGCTAATGAATCGTGTGGGGCCCACACCCGCTGGGGGGATCGGTTTTGTATCTGAAGCGTTCTCGCTGATTGAAATATGCAGGTGAGTTCGGGAAATCTGAAAATTGCAATCAAACATCAATTTAAACTCTCTTATTCTGTATCTTACGCATAGTGTAAGACTAGTCGATTAAGTAAATATGTCAGTTTTGAAATTGTTAAATATAATTAATTTTTTTAATTTCCTTTCTTGTATTTATCTATAATTTATAACTAGTAGTTCTGTGAACTGTAATCTTCGTGTCCCCCCTCTAAAAAATAAGAACTGCTTTTTTTTCTAAAGGTTTAACATTTCTTCTTCGAAGGCGAATTATTATCTCCAAGATTAGGTGAATTATTTGGGGTGATTGCTTGTTTGGAATAGAATTTTATGGAGCAAAAGTTGAAAATGTAATGAATAGGGGGGGGGGGGCCCACTCCCTGGGTTGATTGGTTTTATACCTAAATATTCACTCTGTCTGAAGTATTCGGACGAGTTCGGTAAATCTAAATACTGCAATAAAATATCATTACGCCAAATATTTCAGTTTTCATACAGCCAAATGTGAATTATTTTTCAATTATTTTGTTGTATTTATGTATTATTTATAAATATATTATTTTCAAATAAATTAGCATCAATCAAGAATTTGTCATTTGTGCCTTGTACTGATGAATAAACTTCCCATTTGTTGTTAAACATAATTTAAAATTGTGTAATGTTACAGCTTGTACCGCAAGCTAAATTTAAAATAAGTCATTTCATTTTTTTAAATTTAGGCTTAAATTAGATTATGTTGTCTTCCATCTTCTACCAAAAAATATATTTAAATAATATATTAAAGAAATATATATTTGATTCACATTTAGAACATCAAATGTGCCGATATTTTAAAATTACCAGTTAACTCAGAGCAGGTTGCGAGAAATTTTATCGCATTAAAAGATATTTTTTTTCATAACGGAATTATTTTGTTATAAAATAACGCAGATGCGACAGTCACGTCAGTCATTCAACGTCCATCTGACGGTTATTCAACGTCCATCTGTTTCTGAATAGAAATGATGGTGCCCTGATTCTAATTGATGACTTATGGGCTTCAGACACGGTTTCACCGAATGTCTATCGCGGAAGTGAATGTCCTGTGTCCTGAGGAAAATCATCGCTGCTGATGTGGTGAGGAGTTAGTATTGTAAACAGTGGCGGCTCCTTAGCTCAGAAACGAGGAGGGCTGCAAGATAATATTTATCAAGAGAATAGATTTTTAAAAATCTATTTTATCTTTCAGTAGGCCAAATTTTTTGAGTCTAAAGCCAGATATGAAATTACCTGCTTTTCAAACAAATTAAATATCCAACATATGACATATATGCTAGTTTTACTAACAGAAAGTTAAGTGAATGTTGATGTGACGATTCTGCTTACCAAAAAAAAAAAAAAAAAAAACAGAGCTCCACATGCATACTTCCCTCCTCGTACTCTTCACTCCATAACACTCTTCCAAAAATGAATATCTTCTTCCAAAGAAATACAGCCTTCTATCAAGAGAAAGCAAATAATAAATCAACCAGATGTGTTTCTGTCGACGCAACACAAACCGAAACCAAAATCCATAAACAGCCAATGTGTGGGAATGAGGGGAAAAAATTACAGAGAGCATCTTTATCCTTGCTCAGTTGGCTCCGTGCCAGCCAGAGCTGCTCGCCCGGCAGCCCATCTAAGTTAAAGAGAGAAAGGGTTGCCTTTTCTCTTTGGATTTTCTGCGCAGTGAACGAATTTTTGGGGAGGCAGAGTACTTTGCAGCTCAGACCTACTTCTTTCTTACTTACTGATTCATTTTCTGTCTTCTCAATTTCAATTTCTTCAATTTTTTATTACTTTTTTTGCATTTTCGTAAGTCATGAAACTCTGAGAGTGAAAAAGTAAGCGAATAAGATTAAAAACGAAAATACAACTTTAAAAAAATTTCAGGGGGACTGCATCTCTGCAGCCCTAATGGAGGAGCCGCCACTGATTATAAATATATAACATTATTTCTTTAGGTGAAGTTCATAGGCAGACAGTAGGAGATGGCAGTCGTTTAAACCCAACAATATTTTATTGGAACTCTTCAAATATTTTCTATAATGCGTGAAAGATGATTTTAAAAATCTTCGGATGATATTTTAGGTAGATCGAAGCCATTGCTCAGAAAGTGCGCGCAAAGGCAGAGCATGTTACCAGGAAGTATCTTACTACATAAAAAGAGAAATATGGTAGAAGTCATGCCTCCTTATACGACTGAGAAAACGGGAAAAATCCCGAAGATCTCGTCACTTTATAAGTAGAAGCGCATTTATCTAAGATCAAAGTAGAAGTAATTCCTTTATAATTAAGATTGAGGTGCCAATAAAAATGGTTTATTTTAAAGAAGATTATGTATTTGAAATCATTACATTTATATAATTATATCACTACTACTACGCCACGTCACATCCTCGTCAGTTTGGGATGGATGTGAGTGGGAATGGGGAGGCCTGGAGTGGTTTTTTTAATATCTATGTGAAAAAGGAGAAGATAAATTTAAAAATTATTTGAAATAAGATTTAAATGAGTGGGATTGTTTTTAAACATTCGAATTCTGGAAAAAGCAACAGCAAAATTGTTGCTGAGCGAGCATTGGACAACATTTTCTTTTTCTTCTGAAAAATTGCACCATACATTGAGGGGAATGGGAGAGCTTAAAGCTATCAGTTTAAATCTTACATATGAAGTGTTAACTAGCCAAGGTGCCAAAAGAGAAAAAAAGAATACAAATATACAAATGCAAAAACAAACTAACTAACAAAGGTAGCAAAATTATATATAATTGTACTACACATTTTTGTTCTACTTGAAGCTGATTTCATCTTTGATCCTTTAATAAACCTTGTGACTCTGGTACAGATTGTCTTTAATTGGACCATGTGCAAAAAAAGGCCATACGGCGATACAATTCCAATACTGAACTTAATCTTGCTGCTGATTTAAATATAAATCGTTATAACGAAATTTCATTCAGGAATAGTAACTAACGATTTATTTGCATATTAAAAGTGTGATGATTCGCTAATTCGACGGAAAATGTTTAGCCGGGAGCCCATCTCGAGCACTCTTAAACATTTCCGTCGGAATAGCGGCGAAAGGAGTGTTTCAATAGCCTTGGGATTAGTACAGACTCGCTAAAAGATATTCTCTAATCATTTATTCAAGATGCCGAGTTCGAAAATTCCCATACTTCTTGGAACGTCGGATAATATTTGACTATGAATATGGAATTAGATTCGAATGTTGAAGTTCGAAAAATGAGAACAATTCGTTTCCTTGGTAAATATGAAAGATCCTGTAGAGAATACAGGAGATGTTTCAAGTATTTTAAAGCTTATTTATTCAATGCATGTATAAAGACATATATTTAGATACTTTTGAGACAAATGCGTGCAAATTATATTTTTATCATTTTCAAAATTTTAAATAAGATTTTAATATAAAATTACAGTGAAAAGTCGGAAATAAATCGATTTTTATCTTTTCAGCAACAGTAGTGTTGATTGTTCTTTGATATCAAGTTAAAATTTGGTGGGAAATTAAAATTGATTGAAGCATTGGCAATAGAGTTTTAATTAAAAACTTGTAATAAGAGAGGGGCTCTAATTTTCAAAGAGATATTGTCTAATAGTTAACATTTTCCAAGATAACCTTTGTTTTATGGTGGTTAAATTTGTATTCCCAACTGATATAAAAATTAAATTGACATAACTGAATGATTTATCAATTAGAGATATTTCAGATTTGAGGCAAATAACACATATATCTTATTTTATTTTAAATCCTCCGTTAGCCATATATCTTTATGAGTCTTATTATCTGATAAATTTTGGTATAGTTTAGATAAATCTCTTTAATTTTATTTTAAGAGTTGAAAAATGTCATAAATTAATAATATGGATAATAATATGGAAATATATTAAATTGGAGGATTTCACACCATACCTAGGTGAAACATAAAATTTCAATCATATTTTTAAGTCTTAATATAAAATGATTATTCGTTATTATAAAATTCCAAATATGCTATCTCCATAATCTGAAGAAATCTTTTGTTGAAAAGATGAATTTGTAATTTCAAAATATACAAAATGAAAGGTTCGGGATTTTCTGTGAAAAAATAAAACAACTTTTACTCAACTAATTGTTCTTTAAATATGAACTGCTCTGTGCATTAAAAAATGTTTCAAATCGTCGCTTAACAAGCAACACCACCTATCTCAATTTTTTGAAATTTCAAAGAGGAAGAAAACACTAAATTTTTCGCGACCAATAACGGATACTTCTGAATTTTTTTTAAACATTGATACAAGCATAGGATTACATTTTCCTACCAGATGTGAAAAAAAATTCAGAAATATTCTTTATTGGTAGCGAAAAATAGAGTATTTTCTTCCTCTTTGAAATTTCAAAAAATTGAGATAGGTTATTATTATTATAGGTTATAATTGGATTGTTATTGCTTGCTTAGCGACGAAACTTTATCTTCAACTCATAAAGACAAAAATGCTTAATGAAGATACGTTAAATAAAAATAAATAAATGAAACATGTGTTTAATGCGCTACTGAAGTGATCTATATCGATTTCTGAAATCCTTTGTTTAGCAATCAATGCGTATTGTGTTCTATGATAATTCCACATTAAAAAGATTAAAATATTGAATGATGAACCAGCAAATAATCTGCCTAAACAAGACGCAATTAACCTCGTTGAAAGAAATTGCTATCATAAATAGAGTTCCTGCTTCCTTTCAGAAAGAGGAAATCTAAACATGTCAATGATGATTCTTTGTTCCATAAGTAACTTTTGGAAACAATGAGCCTCTCAGTGATTATACACTTTAACAGTTGGTAAAGTGAAACTTGTTACATCAATGCAATCAAAAAATTAATCATCTGTTAGATGTGCAACCCCTAGATGTGATTTTAAATTTATTTTAATTTGTACCACGCATGTACAGTACAGCTGCTGTCAAGGTGAATTAGCATAATTTAATGAATGTGTACTCTGGTGCGCACTCCAATGGGGAAGGCCATTTCATTTTTGCACCACTTCTATTCTTGTCTTATAAAAATTAGTTTTGAATCATTAAATAATTAATTAAAAGGAATACTTATTTCTTAGATATATGAATTGGTTTGATAAAGATATATTTATTAAACAATGACAGTGTTTTAAATAGTTAAATTCAATGAACAGTTACATTTCAAAATTTTGAACTTTATCACTATATAAGTTCTTAATGCTTATTTATATAAACTTACATTACGAGGTATGAAAATTAAGAAAAAAAAGATATTTCATATCAGACATAGAATAGAAAAAAATCTTTTCGGACAAATTAACGTCATTTTTCGAAGCTGCACAAGGTTCATTTTGGAACAGATCTCTTAATTAAGATATTTCATTTCAGACATAGAATAGAAAAAATTTCTTTCATACAGATTAAAGTCCTTTTCGAAGCTGCACAAGGTTTATTTCGGAACAGACCTCTTAATTATCTGCCTTGGTAAGAGGACGAGGAAGACATTTTAGGCGGGATGCCTATCTCCAAACTTCCACACATTTGGAATAGGAAAACCTTTGACCCGCAATAGAATTAGCTTGCACTATTCCTTCATACACATCAGATGTAAGGTTAACACCACTGATTAAGAAATATTTAGGTGGGATGTCCCTGCGCCCGACCCTAAGTTTTTAGCACTGTAAGTACGTAGTTAATTTTAGCAAATTATACTGTTTTCAGGTTAATCCTGGACTTATTAAAATATTTTAGCGTCCTAGATTTTATTGAGCATTCACCCTTGAGGAATCCCAATTGGTAACCTTGTTTTCATCCTCTTATTTTTAAAATTTGATTTTATTCTTGTATTTTTATCAGTGGCGAATCCAGGATTTGGGTCTGGGAGGGGTTTAGGTTATAAAAATTTTGTATCGTCGTGAATCAAATCTCATGGCTTATACAAACCAAAACACTTTAACTTTACAGACTTTACTCACCTGACAATAAGAATCATAAAGAACACTACAATACTTTCGATAATTTAAGAAAAAATACAATGAGATAAGTAGACAAAAAATGTTTCCGACCCAGTCAACTCTACAAGTACAGACGGAATGACTAGAAAAGTAGGAAAATTTTCGAGCCTGTCAAGCCAGAAAGCAATGTTGTCATGTTTTTATTGTTTTTTAAGAAAGGGAAATTAATAACAAAGCGTTGTAGTGATTTAAAATAAAATAAAGAATTCTGGTTTTGCTCTGGGAGGGGCTGCAGCCCCATAGCCCCCCCCTGGATTCGCCACTGATTTTTATTGTTGTTTGACTGACGTGGATTTTTGTGGATTTTATTGTTTTCTGGACTGGCGAGATACTACGGGGTCTGTTTATAATGCTCCTTTTGTAAGATTTTTGATGTTACTTTACAAAAAATTTTATTGCCTCCTTCCTTTTACTGGTGTATTGTGCTGAGCTTATACTTGTATTTTACTCATTTGGATACAATCTGGGAATCCTCTTTTTAAGTATTTCGAATGTTTTTAATGCTAGTTACAGATTTAGTGACTAAAATCAAACAAAATTCAATTAATTTATATTTCTCTCCAAATGTAATATCGATACAGTGGCGTTTTTATTTTTTTCTTGTGATTGTGTGTTTTAGGTTACTTAATTTATTTTTGTTGTTGTCCTTTTTCTGAAATGTTTGTGACGGTCTGTGCTGTGATTGTGCTGCATTTGTGTGTGTCCTGCCATAGTGATATATTTGCATTGCTTTTATATTTCCCCACCGGTCCGCTAAAGACCTTACACCCTGTCGGATAGGCCGAACCGGTGTGAGTCTTAGATTTTAAAAAATCAGATGCAAGGCAGAATGGGAATCTGAAAGAGGCGGCAAAATCAAGCATGCAGGAAAACTATTTATTAAGAAAAGCAGCGGCACTTGCTCAATCTTTGTGCACGTAAAAAAATAAGTAATGTAATTAATTCGTATTTTTCTCCTTTTGTCAGTAAGTTGCCGATGTGTGAAAGAAAGACCGGTGGTGGGCGCACGATTTCGGATCCTGTCTGCAAAGATCGACGGTCTCAAACGGCGAATTGAGCTATTTATTAATTCTTTTCCTGGATTTTATTTTTATTTTGAGGTTTATGTGCCCTATATAATTACTAAAGGAAAGTTGCAAGTTCGTCCAGGGCTGCAAAAGTCGCAGCTACGCCTATAGGTTGAATTGGATTTTGAAATCACGACTCTACCAAATGGTCATCGCACTTTTAAACTTGAATAATGCATTTTATGCTGTGAATATCAAACCTTAGTTTCTTCTTTGAAAACTAGGCATATATAAGTATATTTTAATAATATTATTCGTTTAAAATTTCAAAATTCATTTCAAATGTCCAAAATAACGTGCTATAATAAGATGCATAAAAATAATTTGCTATGTAAGATGTAAAATAAAAGTCCGTGGCACAAATATTTTGACGCGAGCTGTTTAAAATGGAGTCCGAAGTGCTTAAATATGGTAAAAAGTTAGCATAGTAAGTTAAGGAGAAATTAGGATGTTAATTTTAAGCGAAAAAGGAGGATTCGGTGTAAAAGTAGAGTTTTATGGTTCACTTGGCAAAACGCCAAGGCCACGTCGCGTGTAATGTTTCACAACTAACTGTAACAATTTTTGAAGGGGTCGCGAGTATGGCTCCATGTTTGCAATTAAATTATCTTTTTAAAAATATAACCTGATGTGTGAGGATAGCTGTTTGTTTTATATTATATTTTGCCATAAACTTCCCGTGATCATTTCTGTGAAGTTTAGTCGCTTTAGTTAATTGAAAATTACAACTGTTATAAAATATACAATTTATTTAAACTATTTAAGCCTACAAAAATACTTTAGTACATTTACAGTACAAGTACAGCATCAAGTATAGCATTTTGTACATTATATTAACATCTTTGCCTTGATCAAGGAAAAGTTCCGTTTCAGTTATTCCTTACAATTTGTCTGCTCATAGAATTATTGAAAGCAGAGAAATTATCTACAGTTATTTGAACTTTGGAGGACGTTCTGTACTTGGAGTTCAATTTTTCCCCCGCATGCAGGAAAAGTACTTGGAATTCTTTTGGAAATGGATGAAACTTCTACAAGAATACTAGCCACTAAAATATTAGAATTCCACTTACCCAAAAATAGAATAATTTGGATCTTTCATAATACTCTACATAGTTACACTCCCCTTTCCCGTTGAATAACCATTTAGGTAATGATGAAAATTTTTGCTAATTGCAAACAAGACAAATTGCAATCCCCAGAATGTCCGAAAGGGATGAGACATCTTATCTTATAATGACTAGATTTAGTTTAGTTTCAGCTTAATAAACGTCCCGATTTGAAGCATCTCCAGGCCTATTTTGGGACGGATGTCGCAGCGGTCAAATGACGAGGAAGACGCTGGACGTATGGCCCACTACATACGATTTAACATGCAACAGGCCCACATGTATGGCAGTTCTTCAGTTGAAATAGGGTTTTGAGCCTGGTTCTCTCCAGCCCCGAGGCCGAGAATTTACCACTAATCCACCACGCCCATATATATAATGACTGGAAAGGACAGTTCACATTTTCCTGTTTTTCTGTCAAAATCTCAGATATAAGATGTTATCTTTAGATTTCTTCTAGCCGTAGTGAACTTATTACGAAAGTAAAGTCATTCCTACTGGTATGAGACGCAGGGAAAGACTTCTGGCAAAACACGTTTTTTATTTCGCATACGAAACTAAAACATTAACTTATCCCGCGTTTTGCGAGGGTAGGAAGGAAGTCTACTCTCTGCTGCATTCTGAGATTTTCGCAAGCTAATGTGTTTGCTTACTACTATTCGATCATTGAATCATATTATGCTAATAAAGATTTGTAAATAAATAACAATTCGTTTGGTTCTACGGCATTTGAAAACATTGTACGTATCTAAATAATGATCTTTAAAAAACGGCAGTCAGAGGGTTAATGTATCTAATATTAATTTTCAAGGTAAAATATTCCGATAGAATGTCTCGCTACAGGAATTCCATTTCAAACTCAAATTTCACTTTATCGTATAGAGAGGATGTGGACAGTTCTCTCTGTTATAAGCAAAAATTGCTGGACCATTATATAAAGGTGGCTATAAGGGATGCTTTTCATAAAGAGACCCTCCCGTATGTGTTTTTAAAGCTGCTTTTAGCAGCCCCTCAAAGACACTGAAGCCATTGATTAGGCATCTCGAAGTTTATCTTTCATTCTCTGCGCGAGCCGTATTCCATAAAGTCGAGCCGGTCATTTCGAGTAAGAAACGAGAGTATAAATATTTCCGGTCGATTTGCCGTACCCGATAATTTCAGAAACGATCTCGAGACAAACATCTATAATGTGGCATCGTTTATCTCTCGAGAGAGTTTGAAGAAGAATGCATCCTTCCTTCTCTTTATCTTATTCCATCTCGTTAAACAATGCCATCGCAGCAGCGAAGGGTTTCGCAGTTACTTTTATTATCGGTTTTTGCATTCTTTAAGGCTGTCATTTACAATGACTTTCATTTTTTCCCGTAGATTATTTGTTCATCTTTATCAGTAATGCAAAATCAACATATTCTTGTGAAATTTTTAAATGATTTATCGATATGTCATGCGTTGAAAACTAGCACTATAAGTAATCAGAGTCAATAAAGTTGAGTTTTGATTCAATGAACTGTAAATTCTGTGTTACGATTCTTTAACATAAAAATAGTTTCTAGAAAACCAGATTTGTCCCTGAATTATTAATATAAAAATTTCAAAAAAAAATCAAAATATCTAAATGTCAAAATTTCAAGTATCAAAATAACTAAATATCAAAATTTCAAAAAATTAAAATATCTAAATATCAAAATTTCAAAAAATTAAAATATCTAAATATCAAAATTTCAAAAAATTAAAATATCTAAATATCAAAATTTCAAAATAAAAATCACATTAAAGATTACATAAATCAGCATTGAAGTAAATCAACTTCAATCAGCTGATAAGTAAAATAAGCATATAGGTCCGGTTTCAGCTATTCAAAAATTATTTTTCATGCAAAAAATGGTGTATGTACAGTTTCGAAACATTCGGAAAACTTTTGAAACTTAACAAAGCGGTATGAGCAAGCCATGAGAGGATATTTTTGTAGCATCTGAATAAAAGAGCTATTTTTCTGTTCAAGATTATCCATAAATTAGCAAGTTGCCTAATCTAAAAAGTAGTAATAGAAACTGAAGTTCAGTTTCTCTTCCCCCAAAACACATTTGGTTTGTGTTCGAAACAAGAGATTAGTTGAGTTTCGGTGATGAATCATTTAAAAATACATTTGGTGAGAAGCAGGCTTCTGACTTTAGAAAGTTTCAGGGGCAAATAGATATATTCAGTTGAAACACCGTTTGTCTAACATTTCGTAATTAAATTAAAATGACAAAATTAGGAAAATTGCTTCATTTTGAAAAGAGCTAGAAAATGGCAATATTTTATGCTTTTAATAAGTGGTTAATTCAGACTAATTTTCCAAACTAAATAATTTTTTTCATAAAACTGATGAAATTAGATTTTGAAAATATGATAAATTGGCTTATCAACGACAAATACTTTTTGCTTAGGCAAAAACTATCGACCTCTAAAACTAACTTACCTCCACAACATCTTGTATAAAATTTAAGATTTATATTCTTATCAACATGTAATTAACTTTTTTTCACGTATCGGATTCATATGAAATTGTCAACCATTCATTTGATCCGGATAAAAAAACTCGATGAAATAATAAATCGAAGTTTAATCATTTTCGGTTTCTTATTCTAGCAATTTCAACAACCGTTTTAAAATTTCGCCGTCATATATCAACGCAAATGATTAATGGCATCTGGATTGATCGTAATTTAAAGACAAAATTTATAGGAACCATTATTTATTGGATATGATATCTTCCAAATTGAACCAGCATTATTGGAAAAGAAATGATGACTTTTTCTGTCGAAATGTTTTTTGGAACATGAGAGGAAAAAAGATGAGTGATTTCATTTTATCCTATGACAGGCAGATGATTTTTTTTTTCTATTTTAACTAGTTAGTCAAAATATGTGATGGATAATGACAAATCATACCTGTTTTGAAGCCCGTTCAGCTAAATTGTAATATTATCCGAATCACTTTTAAAACCGAGTGAACTTCGGGAAATTCGTTTATCTTCAGATATTTTATGTTCATATATGTCTTGCTTTCATCCTATAATCTATTTCATATATCATTTGATATACTTCATTTGAAAGTGATTTAAATTTAAAATAATCAAATATCTGAATAATAATAACCAAAATAATTTGGTATTATGATTAAGAATAATAGTGCACGTCGAAATAAGTCCTCAAAATGTATTCCTACTTTATGTTTATTGTAACTATCGAAAATTATTCTTGCTTAATATAAGACTCATATTTTATTGATTGAATGATGGAGAGGAAGAAGTGTGTAATATCGTTATAAAATTTATGTTTTATAGTTCAATTTAAAATAAATGAATAAATGAAGAATCTAAATTTTTTACAGATGATGAATTTTCTTAAAATGCACTCTTTAATTAATTTTCTGTATTTCACAACATGAAAATGTGGACACTCTTCGATGTTTCTACCATAATTCAACTTTCTCAAAATTGAAAGAAAAAATCTCTTAATTAATGTTTTGCCGAATACTAAACAACTAGTCGGCCGAATATATTCAGGGCAACAATTTTTTTTAAATGTGCTCTTAAATGTATTTAATACAGAATATTGCAGAATTACTCTTCGGTGCATTTATTAAATATCTCCTAACATTTACCCAATTTTAAGTTGCATTGTACGTAAGTGTATTTAATAATGTGGCGCATCATTTATGATTGTAAAGCCTGAAATTATGCTGCAGGAACAATAATGTTCAGCATTTTCAGGAAAAAGATTCCGAACTTCAGAAAATAAGCGATCGGTATATACTGTGCTTCCAGGAGCTGAAAGATATTTTCTTGCTAAATTTGCAGATCTTTGAAATTTTTGCGGTTTCTTTTTCCTCCACCAATTAAGAGGACATTCTATCCTAGCTATTAGAGAATTTTGTAAAAATAGGAATTTACTTCTAATAACTTTAATTTATCCACTTAATTTCATTTTGTATTTGTCATTGTCACACTCTGCAAAGATGATTTTTTTACTTTTGTTTAGCAAGTCCAAAATGGAGAGGGTTTTTTTCACATTTTATTATTGGTATTAAAATATTTAGAATATTACAAAAATGTATCAAGGTGCTAATATTTTGTAAATATACAAATAATAAAAAAACTTTTTTTCAATTAAAATTTGAGCGGCGTTTTATTTAAAATCAAAAGTAAAATGTTTTTAAAAGGTAGGTATTCAGCCGCCGAATATCCGGTATTCGGTCTGAAATTTAGCCGAATATTCGGTATTTAGCTATTCGGCCAAATCACTATTATTTACATCCCTACTCGTAATATACAGTATCTGCTGCTTGAAATTTAAAAAAATCAACTGATTTAAGTCGGATTTTGTAATTATTTATATAAAGTTATAGGGTATGATATTCAATATTTGACCATTTGTAGGTTCATACCGCATTAAGTATAGTGAACTTATAATAATTTTTCTTTTAAAGCCAAAAAGAAAGATTGTGATTCTTTTTTGTAGTAAACAGGACATTTTGTGAAACCTAAATGAAAGCGTCAAAACGCGTTTCATGCGAATTTCGCTTCTGTTTTGAAATTTAACTGGTAAGGATAGAATGAATGTCCTTAAATGAATGAGAGAGAATTTTTCGAAAGCTCTTCTTTTCATTTTAGTCAAAGCACTGTGGAAAATAATGAAGAAATCCTGTCGGTATTTGCATGAATTCTTACAGATTATCATCTAGCATACATTTTCCTCACTTGCATAATTCAAAAATTTTCCTTTCCATGCCTTTTAATATTTTTTTCAGAACTACAAGCAGAAATAGTCACAATTTATGTTCGTGACCTATAAATCTCATTTTTCAACAACTTTAAAAGTTCGATCCGTCATCTGCCGAGATTCTCTTCCGTGCCTCGAAACACGCCCCTTCCTTCCGATATCGAATGGCCCCGACCAACCAGAGGGCATTGTTGCTCAATCTTTGGCCAAACAGAACCGAGAACATGTCAAGATCTATGCTTTCCCCATCCATTTTTATGATCGCATTGCCATCGAGGAGAAGATAATTTGTTCCTTTATTCTTCCGCGATCAATAGCCATTCCTTCTGTTTACCGAGTCCCTTTGACGAATCCTTTCTTGTGGGCTTTTCGTGTCTTCAGACCGTGAGATTCGGCTCTTGAAAGACTCGCTCAGTGGGTTCGGAAAAGTGGTTTATGACGTGTCGTATCCATACAGAGCAATAAGTACAAAGAAGGGTAAAGATAGCTTATTGAATAAGAGCTGATATATCTGTATAGCATTGTTAGCTCTCATAGGAGTCCATTCAAGTGACGTCAGAGTCACGTGACAAACATAACTTCTCATGCCATCCATTATCTACGTGGGTAAGTCAAAAAGTTAGTTGCACTCCTTCGTAAAAAGTCTTGGTAAAAGGATATTTTGCTCAAACAGTGTGGCAACACTGCATACATATATCTGAGCGCATGACTTAGCGGCTTCGACGAGGCAGTTTTAGTTTGCTTGTTAATCAGTTGTGAACGTGTCTCGGCAGCTACAGCTGTGTGCACTGATTAGTTTTTTTGTAGGAAAAAAGGTGTAAATGCACTTAAATTTATCGGCATTTGCGCGATAAATTTAAGTGCTGTATGATCAAAATGCAATATCGCGCCAAGCTATCTTGAAGTGGTGTAACATATTTGAGAACGGATTTAGCACATACATGCCTCGGTGGAATTGCAAATTGAATAAAATAATCTTAATGGAAACTTATCTAAACAGAAACAAACGTTGAGCTGAACCTAAGGTTAGACTAATTAGAATATTACGAACAAACAAATGCGCTCATTTGAAATTAAGTATTGGTTAATGCAACGTCTAGACATTATCATCATGAGCGATTAGAAAAGTTTCCATGCAATACTTTTCTCTATTCGAAGTTTTATCTATTTAGTAAATTGGATAAATATATAGTAAGCACTAAAACGTCTTGTTTCTAATCCTTTAAGTATCATCCCGGTTTGTTGATGCCGCTTACTGCGAGAGAAAACCATCAACTTCGACATTGCCATTCAGATCTTTGCTCACGTGAATAAGCGGATTCTTGGAAAAAAGACGAGC
>BGPR01032340.1:0-17556 GCA_013235015.1 Araneus ventricosus | reverse complement strand
TAAAAATTTGGAAATTCCAGATTTGAGAAAGTAAAACATCTGGGCATACCAATCAACAACCACTCTTGCTCTATAAACAGTAGAGTTAAAAAAAAAAAAAAACAACTTTGATTTGTGAAAATTACAACTCAAATTTACATTAAAATTCTGATATTTCATTGAATACAATACAACTAATAAAGCATGTTAAATCAGTTCCTGAAATAAAATGCAAGAAAAAAAAAAATCTTTTATAATTAATTTAAAACTGATCTGGATTTTAAAAAGTAAAGAAAATATTTATGTATGTAATGAAAAAGAATAATTGTCATTACTATTTACCTTAAAATGCTTGCTTCAAGAGTTTCCATGTCTGTCAGAATTGCATCTCTGGCTCTTTTTAAGCTGAAAAAACAAAACAAAAAAAAATGAAGGAGTCACTAATATTTAAGAAACAAAATATTTAAATGAAAAAGATAATGACATAACAGCATAAATGCATACCAAGTTGAAGAAGTTTCAGCTTATTTAATGCTGATATTAGATTTTTGATACATCATCATAAGGTTAATAATTTTTTCCCTTCTGGAGAAATAGGCTGATTAATTTAATACTTAAAATTGAATTCAAATTGTATAGTAATAATTAAATTTAATGCAAAGAGTGTAGTCAATTTTAATTTGTTCAAAATAAAATCCATGCCAGAAATGTACATTTCATTAGCTAGTCAAAATAAAAATTATTTATGTAAAACTCACAATGAAAGTAATTTCATTTAGATATTTAAGCATAATAATAATTAAAAAAAAGCTTGCAATATTAAGATATATTTTGTTATACGAGATCAGCAAATAATTAAGAATTAATTCAGATGGATAAAAAGTATGTTTAAAAACAAAAAGGTAAAAACCCATATAAATTAAATAACTTCTCCATTAACTCAAAAGCAGCTAAAACAATTGGCAAATGTGTCACATTTCTGTTAACATGAAGAAAAGCAACCATTCCACAAGTACAACAACCATGCTGCTAAACAAGTAATTTGTAATGCAAGTTACTACACTTAATTACATTTGTACACATTTAGGTGGTAGGTTCAATAACAGAGAAATGATACCGAATACCAACATTAATATTTGGTAACAATATACCATGACACTAACAGAAAATTATGGAATTGAAAATAATACTTGACTACTTAATCTTAAGCGATTAAAAGTGGTAAGTCCATTAACAAAAAAATTATATTCAGCATGAATATTTACAATTAGTGACAATTTATTATCAATCTAATAGAAAATTCTGAAGTTAAAAATAATACCCAACTGCTTACCTTAAAACAGCTTTATCCACTTCTGAAAGAGGTTCAATTTTCTTTTCTTCTTCTTTTCTAAATTTGATTACCTATAATAATTTGCAATAGATGAATAATAATGGCAATAATATTAAAAATGTATTCAATGTAGTAATAAATATAAGGTTTGGATAAAAGACATTTAAAAATTTATCTAGAATTGCAACAAATCTTTTTGAGCATGCTTAATAGCTTAACCCTTTGCGGGCGATGCAGCTACAGTGGCGGCATTCGCAAGTCATTGTAGAAATCATTTTGTTTGGTTTGTATTGTTTCAGACCCACATCGACCAGCCTACCCAAACGAACAAATGACAAAAAAAAAAAGACTTGCACAACGACTTGCAACTGCAAAGGGTTAAAACACACTGATAAAAAGAATTACAACATAGCAACGATAATCTTTCAGTTTAATGGATTATTTCATTAAATACTTGTTATCTTGAGGACTTCCTTTACAGATTTCACAAAAAAATTGACCAAATAAAAGAAGAAAGTAAGATCCAGTAAGATATTTTCTTAGCTTTCAGCAATGGAAGAGAAACAAAATTAAATATTTGTTTAAACAATGAAAACGGTTTGAATTACATTGCAACAATAAAAAATATTGTTGTAAATTATGCCAAAAAATATTTTAAAAAATTTATTAAAATTAGAGAAAAAAGTGTACAACAACTTAATTGATATAAATGAAAAGGTAATTTTTTGCACTTTCATGTGAAGTAAAAATAATTTTTGTACTTTAATATGTTCAGAAGTTAAGGGAAAAAAAAAATAATTTCACTTAATTTTCAACTAATTAAGATTCTAATTAAAATTTCTTAAAAAAGGGGCTCCAAGATGCACATTAACAGCTTCCAAAATATGTTTGTGCCAAATTTCGTAGCTCTAGGTCCAGCGGTGTGCACTGCAGACGGCTAAAATACATTCGCCTTTATTATTAGTACAGATATAATAAAAACAAATGCAAAATTTCTAAACTTAAAAACTGAATCCTCCATTTAACAATTAAAAATTACCTTTTCACCATTGTCTTCAAATATAGAGGCTTTTTTTTCCCTCTGTAACTGTATTACAGCAAGCTTAAAATTGAAGTCGGAACAAATGTCTTTGCATTCTTGTCGTAAATGTTCCAGGAACACTGCATTGTCCGTCCACTTGGTTTCAATTAAACCCTTATATAGATTTACAATCTTTGAAGCTAAATCCTAATAAAATTAAAAGCATATAATCAACAAAATGATAGATGGAATATAAAATAGTTCACTACATAAACAACTAAGAATCACCAAACATCTGCCTTAATTATTATATTGTATTTAAAACATGTTAGCCAGTAAACTAATAAAGGTATAACAGTTTATAATTTAATTATATAATTTATTAAAAACAACCATTTCAAAACACTGACTTGATTTGTTTCATGTTCATACAGATGAAATTTGGTAATCAATTTTTCACTCATTGCCTGATGTACTAGTTATGAAATTTTATACTCTTGTATGTTCTGAATGACAATACACTAATTTAATATTTTCAGAAGAGAATAATCTGTTAGTTGATTCAGATAATTAATTTTTAATCCCATACAAATGGAAGTGAATTTGTGAAAAAGTTGATTTCAAGAGTACAATATATCAGAGGTGATTGTGGCTTCATGAAAAAATACCTGAAAATTTTAGCAGGAAAATTATGTGTAGGGAACGCATATGTATTCATTCATTACGGCACAGATTCAACTTCTGCATGCAATTTTTAATATGCTTTTTTCACATAAGAAGCTGATTTATTTTGTCTTAGTTCATGAGTTTCCAATAACATTCTATAAAACACATGAAAAAGGAACCATCAAAATTGATAACAAAACAATATTAAAAAATATAATAACATTTCGTATGAAAGGCATTAATGAATATATAAATAAATTCTTATGGGACCATTCTTAAGTGAGATAGTTATTCTTAGTTATGGTATGGCATTTTCTAAAAAATTCATTTGGATTGACTCAGCATAATCCAAAGTAAACAACAAGAATATATGAAAAAAAAATTTCCACTAAACCTAAATTTTTTTTCTGGTTTTTCATATTTCTTATAAAAAAATGTTTCATGTTAGTTATTACAAAAATAATCACTCATGAAATGATTTTTTAAGATAGCGAAAATTAGGACTTCTAATTATATTAGAAATAAAACATTTCATCCTAGAACTCTGAAGTATAGATTATAATTTGTGTAGTCCGTAGAAGAAGCCGAAATTGTGTAGAAACCATGGAGAATCCGTAGTAGTTTGAGTCTTTGGCACTCTTAAGTTTTAAAAAATAAATTTATCAGAAAATACCGGAATTCTGGTATTAAGGATGAAGAAAATACCAGATTTCCGGTATAATACCGGAACACAATCACCCCTGAATATATTTAAAATAAATTATAAATTAAAACTAAAGAACACACAGAAAGAGGAAGAGAAGGAAGAAAAAGAGAAAAAAATTGATTTTATAAAATTTGTTAATTCAAGATTTTTACAGTTTATATCTAGAATTTATACTTTGGATTTTAACAAAAAAAATCTAATTTTATACAAAATATTTTAGTACATTTTAAGCTTTAATCTACCAAGTGACAGCACTCTCTCTCTCTTTCATGTTCAATCTGATAACATAATTCATAAATATTTTTACAAAAATTTTCAAAAGATGTACACTTTCTTAAAAAAATCTTCTTGAGTCAACTATTCTTTTTATTTAAATATATGTCAAAAACAGCTATGGCTTTTGTATAGGCACTATGGAACTGCAGCACCAAATTCTTTTTTGAGTATGATTTTAATCACTTAATCAATTCTGCACATATTTAAATCTGCCAACAATCAACCCCAATTTCCCTGATATGCCTCTCTTCGTAGAGTGAAAAAAATTCTAGAAGCATAAATTTTTACTTGGTCTCTAATTTCCTTCTGCCGTATGACTTGAAGAAAGATGGGACAGTAGAAAACCAGTCCTAGATATTTTTTAAATGATATTTTAGATGCTTTTCCACAGCAGAACATTTCACAAGTCCAAAATTTGAAAATAAATAGGAAAATGCAACATAATTAACAATAAACAAAAAATAATTTTTGAAAAATGTTGTACAAGAAATTTTTCTACTAAATAAATATGAAAATTTCCCTAGGTGTGTATTTATTTTGAAAATAAAAATATTTCCCTAGATATGTTTTGAAGTTAAATTTCATGATTTTTTTTTTTTAGTGTTCACTCACAAATTCTGTAAATCTTGATAAATATTATAAAGAATGCAGTGAGAAAAATTTGAATTAATTTTTTTTTTAATTTTTAACTAACTTCAAAATTTGTTATTTCTTAGTTAAAATTTCTTTAATAACAACTTACCTGCAACATGTCAAAAATCAAATTAGTTATTTTCATTAACAAATTTTTAATTAATTTGAATATTTTAATGAAGTCAAAATTTAAGTTATAACTAAAGAAATGTATCATTGCTCAATATGACAATATAAGTTACATCAGATGCATAGTTATAATTCAGAAGTCACTACTAGTCAAAAAGTGCTGTTTATCCATACTTGTAGCACATATTTCATATCTTTTGGTTATCAAATTAAAATTAATTGAATATTGAGAGAGTTAAATACTGAATTTTTCAATATCCCAAGACTAGGACTTTTGGATGATTTTACTCCAGAAAGGGGCGACAGGCAATGAGCAAGATGAGCGCATTTTTGGAGTTCTTTGTTAGGTCCCAAGTAAAATGTAAACATCTCCCCCCACTCCATTTTTCACTTTCCCCTATTTTGATGAAAATAACTTCACCTGGTGCATGCACAAAAGCACAGAGGGTTTGGGAATCTGAAAACATACAATACAATCGTTGAATAAAAAAAAATGATCATTATTAAGTATAATATATTTGAAATTTATACTTGGACAACTGGCAAAATGATGTAGTTTTCTTCTGTTTTATTTAATTTCAGGAAGCTGTGAACAGATGAATATGCCCAGGACACTGGCTTTTGTACGAGCATATCAAAACCCCAACTGGCCCAGCCTTTTTCGTGTTCCACTTTCATATAATCACTCATACGAATTATCAAGCCTTGCCTGAAAAGAAATAAACAGAAATATTAATGAAATGCTTAAATAAAAAACATAATAAAGTATAAGCCAGAATATAAAAAAAAAAACATCTTATTTGGACTGTAATCTAACACATATTTGAATCATTACATTACTGCCAAGCAAAATTCAAAACCTCAAGAGGTTTTCACAAGATTTCAGCAGAAAAATAATAAAGTGCTTCCCCTTCACAAGCCTGTAATTGCTTTAGACTGAAAACACAATAATAGGTGGGATTACCTATTATTGTGCTTTCTTATAAGAAAGAGAAGAAAAAAGTTTATCCATCATGCCTGTTGTAACAGAACAATGCAAGGAGAAAAACAATTGTTACAAAACGATTGGAGACCCCTTAGATTAATTAGGCAAGGAATCAAAGTCCCAATTGCTCAGCTATACAGCATATCTCCAGCTTGTATGTAAAAATAAAATCTATAGCTACAGAATCCATACCAAAAAGGTTCACAAATCTGAAAATAAAACTGAAATAAATAAATTTTAATCCACAGAAATTTTATATTCCTAAGTAAACATGTAATTAAATGCAAAAGCTACATCCCAATGATGAAAACTTTGGATCTTGGTCAGTGGTGTATCTGCAACTTTTGCCACCCAGGGTGAACTTGTGATATGCCGCCTTTCCATTATAAGTTACACAGAGTCAGAGCCAGCTCCAGGGGTGTGCAGCCTGTGCCGTGCCACAGGGCACCAAGCATGTAGGGGTGCCTAATTACTAATCATAAATTTGAAAATTTGTGTGCATTATATAACTGCTGACTTGAACACAATAGAAATCTTTTACTATAATTAAATCATTTACTACAGTTAAATCTTAATTATTATAGATAATAAGTATAGTTAATAATTGTAGTTAAATCTTTTAGCATTTGCACCAATATACGATATATACGGGGGGGGGGCCCCACAATTTTGCATAGGGCATAGAATACTCTGGAGCCGGCTCTACATAAATTATACATAAACCTCAAAATAAAAAAAATTAAAATTAATTTCAGGAAAAAAATATTTTATTAGGACTGTAATTTGTTTGATGCCCTCAATTTCTGCAGACAGGTTGTGAAATCATGCGTCTACCACTAGTCATTCTTTCACATATCGACAATTTACCAACAAAAGGCAAAAAAAAAGTTACATTGATTATTTTTTACGTAGAGCAGACCAGGGTACAGTGGAGCTAGGGGTACAATGGACCAACGCCTATTATTTTTTTAATTTCTGTTTTTGAATGTTTCATATTTTGGCACATAAATGACATGCCTGTATTGCTGAAAAATAAAATTAAAACCATGTGCCTAACTGACAATTAAGCCATTTAATTCTTGACTGGTGATTTACAGTACCTAAAGATAAATATTTTCAGTGAACAAGGATGTGATTGACCAAAAGGCAAAAAAGCAGAAATCCAAAAATGCGACATGAAACAACATGTGAAGGAAAAACATGCAAAAAGTATGAATTAAATAGTGAATGTACAAAAAAAAAAATTATCAAAACTACAGCCCAATTGGCTGTTATATTCATTTCAAAATATTTATAAAAGTAAGAAATCAATTGCATATGATTTTCCCAAAGACACTTTACAAAGTATATTATCAAGGACAATTTTAAATGTATATAGGACAACAAATATGAGGAGGAAGACAGTACTTTATTGTAAATATACCTCACTAGCATATTTTAGCAAACATTTCTTGAATGGTCAATGGACCTTTGCGGCATATCTCGGACACACTTTTTTTTTTGGACAGACTTTTTGTTTTTTTACAGGTCTTTACTGACATGACTCAACTGACGTTTCATAGTTTGCTTTTGAGCATCAGTCACATTGGTAAGCAGCTTCATTTTGTGTACAAGATTAAGATGTTGAAGGATTTTTTGAGACCTGGGATCTCATTGTTTTTCAGATGAATATTTATCTGCAATTTGGTAGCTTTGCAAATATTTTCTTTCCAGCTTCCTTTGACACTAGCTTTTTCTGTGACTTGACTGTGTGTCACAAACATTTGGTTTTTTTTTTTTTGCTAAAAACTTCTGCTCTGTAGTTCCTTGATGCTGAATTCATGTTTTTACAGAGATTTCTGTCCTCTTTATATTTAAGATTGTCCTTTTTATACAAATTGAAGAGCAGATTTCTTTTCAGACATAAGCTCATATTTCATAGTCTGAATGGCATCAAACGACTCCACACTTAGTCTATTTGTTTCAGAAGTGACGACCAAGTTCATGATACTAAAACTCGACTCAACTTTAGGCCCATGAAAACAGGTGCGCATTGCACATGCCATATTTGACACTAGCAGAAATTGTCTGGAATTTTAAACTTGCATCCACCAGTTAACCATTGGCTCCTTCTTCTGTGGTTGCCATAAACTGGCAGCATGATACTTGTGTACCTCCAAGTCATAAGCATCTCTTTCTGCAAACTAATGACATTAGTCACCAGATCAGGAAGACCTTTCATTAATATCAAAGAAAGAGAATGCTTCCAACACACAGGATCAATTGCCGACGCAGATTGCAACAGCAAATTATCCAAGGGCATCTTCTTCTGCTTCCTGAACATTCATCATACGCTTTCAATACATTTTTTTGGAATTTCTTCACTACATCCAATCTTGCCTTTGGGGCTGAAGTGGGACCCTTTTTAACAACCCCCCCCCCCCCATAAATACAGATTTTGTGGGGAGATGATTTTTTTCTCCTCCACATCAAAATTTCTTATCTTTTTAGAAGAATCTTTTAAAGTAGCCATGTTTTCTACTTTTATAAAACAGGATGAAAAAAAATCTCTTACTAAAATATAACTGCTTTTCCTGAAGTATGTGAATCAGTGGAAAGCTACTTTGAAATCGTTTTACATATTCTTTCAACTGAGACAAATAGATTAGCAATAAGCTGTGTCTCTAATCGCTGATCAAACAACTTTTTAGTGATCCTTTCCTTGTGCTCCTTGTCCACTTGTGTTAAAGCCTTCATTTCAAGTCTTTTGTAGATTTTGGATGTGGTTTCTTACAGTGTTCCCAACATTGCAAGCTTTACATACACTGACCACAATATGTAAGAACCGGCTGCTATTCATAGCACTCAAGAAAGGGAAATAAAAAATAGTTAATGCTCCCAATAACCTCAACAAATCTTGAGCAGCATCATAATATAGAAAGCCACCTGAATGATATAAATGTTTGGGGCATTGTGCATTTTACTTTTAATGCAAAGCAAATTTTGCTGAAAATTCATGCAGATCTGGAGACCATTTCAAATCGTTATGTATGTCAGCGCATAAGCTTTCCACATGCATTCCAAAAGGTTTGGAAAACTACTTAGCAGCATTATGAACATGATGGCAGGAATCACCATCTATGTCCAGAAGATGAGCACATCGTGAGCGAATTTTTACTTCCAGTCCTGCATTTTCCCCCTCATCATGCTGCAACAATCCATTAACACTGACATCAAATTCTGCCATGGAATGTTGTTCTTGTCAAAGATTTGTCCTTGAAAAATTGTCTCACTGTTGACATTATCCACACAGTAGGAAGATAAGTACTTAGTACTTATGTTCCCATCTTTAGTCATATAATTGACAAGTAATGTCACTATTTTCCTATTGCTACTGTCTGTACTTTCGTCTAAGTTCAATGAAAAGAACTCTTTCTGCAAATCTTTAAAGAGTGCTTCTTTCACTGTCTTAGAAATGCCAAATCTTGTCTTGTATAAAGCAGCATTTCAGTGCATAGTAATGCGATTAAGAGCCTTTCTATCCTTTGACATCTATTTCACCAGCTCAAGAAGATCAGGTGCCACTGCAAATGGCAAAGATTTTTCCACAAGAAACCCGAGCAACATTGTTACAAGGTTTACTGTTCTATCGCCGAGTGATGTTAAAGGCTGAGGAAAGCCTTCTTGGGCCACTGTTCCAAAAGCAGCATATGCTGGGGTAATCCATATGGAGTTTCCCCATTTTCCTTCTTATCACTACTTCCTGAAAGTTATAAAAATGGAAAATTAGCAATGAAATATGAAACGAGTCTATTTTTGTTTCTTAATATGAATAAATATTAATTTATATTTAAATACTTAACATATTAAATATAAATACATAATAATTTTTATATGAAATGAATATTATTTAGGAAATATTACAGTATAAAAGTGTGTACAGGGTTGTCGATTTTTTTTGATTTTTTTCAAAAAAATCGATTTATTTGATTTAAATCGGATTTTTTTGATTTAAATCAAGATTTTTTTTATTTTAATGATTTTTTTTAAAACTGCATATATATATTTAACATTTGTAAATAGACAATCAGCCCTACAGTCATAGAATTATATAGTACATAACATACCAGTCATTAAGCTGTACTTTCTTTTAAAAAATTTAAAAAATAATTCAAAAATGTAACAACTATTTAAAAAATATTTGTGAACTAAAATATAAAAATAATATACTTTTGAAATATAAGATGATTTTATTAAGGAAAAATGGAAAAATATAATAAAAATTGTCATTTCTTGACTATAGATATATTATTGTATATTAGAATATTGGAGAATTTTACACTCAGCTGTTCATTTGTTTCATTACAAACACAAGTTTCGAAGCTTTCTCTAATCCTAATCTGTTTCACCCAAAACATTAAATAAAAAATTTTCTAGATAAAATTTTTAAATTCAGGCTTCGAGGTGCATTGAGTCACCATCAGGACTACCTGTGTGCCAAATTTCATGACTGTAAATGCGATATATTCGTCTGGACATTGCACACACGCTCACAAACATTGCGTTTTATAAGTATAGATCATAGTTTAAATTGCACTATGTAGATGTTTGTATTTCTTTTGGAACATTTATATGCATTACTTAATTATCTTACATTTGAACATTATTGCAATATAAAAACTTTGTTGTCCCCAACGCTATTTAGTTTTCTCCAGTATTAAAATGAAACTCGCTGCATTTTACTATGTTCTTTCTTTGTGAACATGGTCCTTTCACAATATTTATTTATTTTATTAAAAAAGGAGCATCTCATACTTTGCATTTTATTGTGTTGCTCATTAGAGATTTATTTAACCCTTTGCGGCGAAGTGTGCCAGTTAATGGCACACCTATTTTCACTCGCTTCTTAACTGTTAAATTCAACTATAAATGGAAAATGATAGGTTTAGGATAGGGCTAATAGTACTCCTTTTAGAATGTGTATAGCAGTCTTATGAAATTTTGTTTCAGAATAGGAATTATTAGAGATAAAGTTTGGGAAAATTTCTTGACTCTGAGATAAGAAATTTTTCAGTTCTGGATGTTTAACAATTTTAGCAAAATAACTCAAAAATTTTGCTCCACTATTCTTGAAGTCTTAATTTATAATTTTCTGTAAGATTCAACAATAATTTTTGAGTGTATCAAGGTGGCTCTCATGAGGGGGGTAACCCAAAAGGGGGACGACCCCCCCCCCCTCGAATGAAGTAAGTTTTTTTAAAAAACTTTTTTGTAGATTCTATGTCTAGACAATAAACTAAATCCATTCATGTTATTTTCTCATCATATTTTCAAAAAATTATTGCCTTGCACCGCAAAGGGTTAAAATCTAATTTGCTTGTATTCTCAAAAATAAAGATATGGAAAGTACTCTAGTTACATCAAATCAATAATTTTTTATGTTCTATATATTCTTTCTTTAAATATACACTCAAAAATACTTTAAAATCACTATTTAAAGATACATGAACAATTTTATTTCATTAAAGCAGATTAACTTGATATTTAAAATAAAGTGATTTAAATCAGTGATTTTTTTTAAAAAAATCAGTTGATTTAAATCGCGATTTAAATCAGTGATTTTAATCAACTGATTTAAATCACCGCAACCCTGAGTGTGTACATACACAGTTCAAAAGTATTTTAATTTCTAAAATCAATCCATAATATTTAAAAGTTAATAAATAAATTTAATTATTTAATATATAAAATTTTAATTATTATATTAAAAAGGTACATTGATTTTTAAAAGTTATTTTTTCTTATCAATATGTTTTTAATCCACATTTTTTTCCACACTTTGGAAAAACTGCCACTAAAGTAGCATCAAATCAAGCAGCATGTATTAACATATCAAATTCCGAAATTCAAATTACATTCATACTCGCATTTCAAATCTTAAAAAATCATAAATAGCAAAAGTTAGGAAAACAAATAAAAGGTTTAAACCACAACTCACCACGTAATGCAAAGTGCTCCTTCTGTGTCTGAAGAAATGACTTATGCTTTGCGGATTTAAAGTGGTCCGTAAATGCAACAAATCCTCTAGATCCATATGCCAATTCCTCGCTGCAGACGATACAATAGCATGCAACACATTTATTCAATTTTCGAATAATCTCATGCAAATATATCCCCTCGACTTGTTTCTCCAGCCATTCCCATCGCCGCTTAACTATTTCCAGAACGTTAACAGAAGAATGGGATATAATGACCGTACGGATGCTGACCATTCTCCTTGCAACAAGAATCATAAGTAAAAAAGGTAGGATGAAAATCTTGAAAAAAAAATCACAATCTCAAAAAGTAACATAGTGCAAAACACAAAATACAAGCAAAATGGTCAACTCGACAAAGTTTGTAAGAGAAGAGATCTCAGGAAACAGATTTGCAATCACATTGGTTAATCAAATAGTGACACTGAACTAAAAGTGAGGAAAAGTCTACTGGAGTATCCTACAAGGTCAACCAGTTTTACCCCACGAAAGGAAAGCAAAATAAAGTTCGGAGGAGGTTGCGTGGGGAGGGATGTGCAGCAAGAAAGGAAGAACTTCTACACTTTCTCTCCACAGGAAAAAATTCCTACCGTGTGATAAATTGTAGAAAAAATTTTTTGTTAAAAAAGCAAAAGAAGATTAGAAATCCAAAAAAAGTGGAAAATCACGGATCCATGGAAGAATCACATCCCAGAATGAAGCATATTTTCTTTTCTGGGTTAAAGAATTATAATTTGGAAAACATTGCTCAACACAATAAAAAGATAAGATAATATATTTTTATATTTAATGCAGCTAAAATAACTGAATATGAAAGTTCTTATTTTTTTTAAATCTATTTGTTGTCAAAGTTCTACATGGGATACAACAGACCACCAAAACTGCCGTACAATGGAAATGACATAAATGCATTTAAAAGTTAGACATTATATAAGAATTAGTAAATTGTTTCATTTTTAATGAGCACATTAACCATTGAATCATGTTATCTACATATTTTAAGTGTAATAATGTATTATATACACAAATTTCAAAATTAACTGACATTACATACCAAAGAATAGTAAACAAAGATTTTTAAGTTATTTGATATTTTTTCTTATTTTCATTTTAAAAACATTCAGTAAACTTTTAAATTCTTTAAAGTTAATTTTGGTAGTGAAATAAAAGTTGGAAATTAAATTTTAGTCAAATTTATGACAAAAAAGAATGGTCCATTTTATCGATTTAGTAACAGGGAAAAAAGATGAAGATTATGTTCTTGCGAGATTTACATGGCAAAATCCTAACCAAAACCTAGTCATTTCCCCTCTGTATTGTAGATGGATCTCCAGTAAATGTTCAAAAATTCTAATGAGTCTTTCCAGAACCCACATTTTCACTATAAAACTAGAGACTTTCAGCAACACAAAAATCTTATGGTGTGTAATTTTCCAGGCTTAAAATTCATTAATCTCGCATTATATGCATTCACTGCAGCCATGAATAAACAAATATCATGCATTCTATATATATTCTGCTATTAAAAAATATACTACAGTAAAAGCTTAACTATCCGGCATGCTCGGGAAACTCCGATTTCCGGATACTTGAAAATTCCGGATAGTTGAGTGTGACGGGAAAAATGGCGGGGGGTGGGGGTAGATTGTAGCCTTTTTTTTTCCCAAGATTTTTTCGGCCAAATAATTTGTTTTTGTCATTTTGAAATGTGCATTAAATATAATTTCTAAGAATACTTCGATATCTTCCATAACATTGTATTTACATAATATATTATGAAGTTTTTAATTTAACATTGATGATTTTAAAAAAATATGATCTGTAGCTGAATTTTTACCGTAAATATATAGATTGTAAAAATATAAACATATAAAAATAACCGACGAAACTGAAAAATATTCTATTCAGAAAGCATAATAAAACTCTTTTAAGTGATCATAAACAAATCCCAGATTAAATATCAAAACTAATTATCTTTTAGAAAATCGCAAGGGTTAAGTGCGCCTCCAATTCTCCCGCACGTGATATACATAATCGGAATCAACATCTGCCGGTATTTGGAGGGTAAATAAATAAAGCAAAAGAAAGAGACTTACTAATCTGGAGTAACAACCCCCGCATGAACTTTTTTTTTATCGATTCTGTCCCTTTACCTTATTTTTTTTTGCCGACTTTGTTTTTAGGTCTTGTTTTTCGGCGAAAGACGAGGATCTTTTATTTATTTTTCTTTGGTTCTCACTTTTGATTTTGAACCCCCGATAAAGAAAGTCTGTGTACGTCAAAGTGCTGTATATTGCTTTTTTTTTTCCTTCTACGCCCCTTTGTGCAGAGCGAGCGTTGCATTCCAGAAATAAATTGTCCGCGTGAATGGAACGGAGCGCGCGTGTTCTAAATTTTGGCGTGCAGATGTAAAACTTTTAGAAAAACTCATTTTCTAATTTTTTCCGGTTAGTTGAGCTTTCCGGATACTTGAATGCCAGATAATCGAGCGTTTACTGTACATCAATATATTTTTTTAAAATTTACTGGTGGTGCATAGTGCTAGGGATGTAACAAATATTCAGCAACTAATTGGTACTTGGCCTATTCGGTCCTTTTGCCGAATACTAAGCAGATAATTGGCCGAATAATTCAGGATAAAAAAAAATTTTTAAATGTGCTTTTAAATACACATTTAACAAAGAATATTACAGAATTACATTTCAGTGCATTTATTATAAAAAATCTAATATTGACCCAATTTTAAGTTCCATAGCGTATTTAATACAGATGCATATAATTTATCATTGCAAAGCCTGAAATTATGATGCAAGAACTAAGAGAATTTTTCAGCAGGAAAACTATTCCTTTTGGTTTCATACACATATGGTAATACTAACTAGGGATGTATTAATGAATAATCAGTATTAAGCCTATTTGGCCCTTTCCCGATTATTTGGTGCAGTCAAATAAATTCAGATGTTTTTAAAAAAAATGTTGTTTTAAATATATCTAATAAAGAATATTGCAGAATTACATTCCAGTACATTCATTATCAAAAACAACAAGCAAACCAATCTAACATTTAAGTTGCATAGTACATAAGTGTATTTAATAATGTTGCATATAATTTATATAGAAGTCTGTTCCCAATGGTTTCATAGCAGCATCTGAAAATACACGGTCACAATATAATGCTTGCAGGTGCTGAAAGATATTTTCGTCCTAAATTTGCAAACATTGTAAATTTTTTCACCATTTAAGTGGACATTTCATTCTACCCATTTGAAGTTGTTTTCTTTTTATTTATCAAAACAGGTATTTACTTCTAATAATTTTAATTTTTTCATTCAATTTAATTTTTTTTCTGTGTTTGTCATTGTCATGTTCTACAATGATTACTCTTTTAGTTTTTGGTGCAATTACTTTAGTTTTTGTGCAAGTACTAACTAATTACTACTAAATATAATAACTCGGATCTGTCTTGGTAACACTCTGGCGTAACCAACAATAAAACTCACGCCATAGCACTGCGAGACGTTAAACAGCATTATTTCATTGTTAGAGAACCTAAATTTCAGTAATTTTAAATTTAAAAGAGTAATTGTCGTTCTAATTTCAAATTTAATAGCTCTAAAATAGTGAAATAAAATTTGCTATTGATTAATATAAAATTTCTCTCTCTATGATAAATAGTTCCCGAGAAATTTTAAATTATATTAATCCTATATTTCAAATTAATTTCTGTTTTTTAATAGGAAGTAGTAAATTAGATCAGATGTATCATGCATGTGATATAGTTTGGATGCCACGATGCATCTGATTATTTATTGAAATCGTGATGATATAATTTGATAATATTTTTTGGCAACGTATGTATAAAAGTGCTTTGTTTTGATTAGAATTTCATGGTTATTGAATCATACTAAAATTGTTGAATAATGAAAAATACTTCACACGGAATGTTGTTTACCAAGAGGCTTTTTGAATAAAGAAATATATAAATAAAAAAAAAAATCTTGTAACACATATGTTTATTTTATTTGTTTTCAATCAATGTTAAACATTTATCTCGCACATATATCTATTTAAACACTTCAAATCTGACGGGAAATTTCTCAAATGAAGAGGCAATTTGCACTCGTCATACCATAATGGATCATTTTCTAGTCCTAAAATGATTAGGGTTTCTCATTTCTTATTAATGGAATTAAGGTATTTAATATATTACAAATATACATAAAGGTATTAACATTTTTTAAATATACAAATAATAAAAAATCAATTTTATTTAGTCTCAAATTTTTTTTCATTTAAATAAAATTTGGTATTTGGCCTGAATTTCCACCGAATATTCGGTATTCAGATAAGTCACTATTCATTACATCCCTACATAGTACCCCATGCAGTGGACCAATGTACCCCGGCCTTGGGGTACAATGGTCCACTTTGTCATTCGTTACTTAACTAGGTATTTTTAAAAACTATACATAATTACAGATTTAGAGTGAGTGTAATATAAACCTTAACATTTAGCTAACATGTATGCATATTTGCAAGCACAAGAAGTCAGTACTTAGAGAGAAAACATTCAAAATTTACAAAAGTGGTCCATTGTCTCTCCTATGCAATGAGTGAGCTAGTATCGCGGCTTTTCTTTCTAATAATCTGCTTTTCTACGTGTCTGATTATGCCATCCCCTTTAGCTATGCCATTGATCATGGTTAGTTGCATGAAAGAAAATGCCAGACAACCTAGAAATAATAGTGATTATTTCTGGAAAATTTTATATAACATTTGAAACAAAGAGTGTTGTCATTACTTGGATGGGTTAAAGCGACAGTGGTGCAAATCAAATTTTCAAAATAAATAAAATAAAAGTTTAGTTTAAAATTGTAACCATTATGCAAATTCAATTTAATTCGATACTTATGTTAAATTTGGATCCAGGTGATAACCCTAAAATAATAAGTTTAAAACATTTTTATTCTGGATGTTTTAATTTTTTGCATTATTTTAATTTCTGGGAAACAAAGAAAGCATGGCTTACACCACTGTAACTTTAATCTGTCCACTTAATAACTAAACAGTCAGAATTATTCCCCGCTACAGTCCACTAGCCCAATATGAACTCCTTTTTTCAAGAACTAACAACAAACTTATTTACCATAATGTAATACCATATTCAGTAACATAACACCATGTTCCATATGTCGTGTGATGTAACTTAAAGAAGGCAGGACTGGCAAAATGCCAGAGACCCACAATCTCATTGGCCTCGACCTAAGATGTTATCTCAATTAATAATAAAGGAGAATGTGTCTGTGTGTCGGTCCTCTACATTGCAGACCGCTAGACCTAGAGCTACGAGATTTGGCACTAACATACTTTGAAGGGTGGTAATGTGCACCTCAGAGCCCTTTTTTGAAATTTTAATTAATTAAAAATTAAGTTAAATTTACGCATTTTTCTTTAATAACTTCCAAAAATATTACAGCACAAAAATTATTTTCAATGATATCAATAAAGTTGTCGTACGATTTTTTCTCTAATTTTAATAAATTTTTAAAAATATTTTTTGGCATAATTTACAACAATACTTTTCATTGTTGCAATGCATTTAAAACCATTTTCATTGTTTAAACAAATATTTAATTGCATGTTTCTCTTTCATTGTTGAAAGCTTAGAAAATCTTACAGAATTTTAACTTTCTTCTTTTATTTGATCAATTTTTCTGTGAAATCTGTAAAGAAAGTCCTTAATAAAATAATCCAGTAAACTGAAAGATTATTTTTGCTATGCTTTAATTCTTTTTATCAGCATGTTTTAAGCCA
>BGPR01032339.1:1856-17556 GCA_013235015.1 Araneus ventricosus | reverse complement strand
GTTAAAATACAAAAATGATAACAAACAACGATGAGGAATAAGAATCTAGGTGGATGACGTCATCTGAGGCCATTCATTCATGCAGATTCCAAACCAGAATAGGTTTTCGGTAGAGGAAAAAGACTTTAAGTTCTAAAATGTCTTACCTGTTACTTAAGATGTGGAATGGAAGAAAAGAAAGAATCCCGTTACAAAAGTTAACTTTGTATATAGGTGTGCGCACCTATCTCCATCTAGTGAGGTGTGCACTAACTAAAAACTTAATAAATTTTGTTGATTTTTCATAAAAATTTGTTGTAGTTTGTCTTTTGGTTTTTAGTATTTAAAAAAATTTTTAATTGTTTTCATGTATTTTTATAAATTTATTTTCATTCTTTATTTTTTTATTTCATAAATTCAGAGAGATTTGCAGGGGAGCCTTTACAAAAATGTCAGAAGGTTTAGATATTAAATCAATTAAGGAATGATATACAGAAAATTCTAAAGAACAAATAATATGAACTTTTTAAAACACCAAGGAATTCTGGGACGACAGAAGACTTTCCTGCCATCCAATAAATTCCCTTCTTTTAGATTGGAGTTGATTTCTTGCTTGTTTTCTTAAGGCTCGTAAAAATATTTAATAAATACTATACATAACAATAAGTATAAAAAATACTAAAATTAGATAAATAAAATTTATAAAAAAAGATTGTAGAATTAGAAGAAATAAAAGATATTTATCGAAAGTGCATAATACCACAAAAAAATAAGAGGAGCATGTGAAGCATCGACAAAAAAATTCAGTCTGTAGTGTAATTTATATATAAAAAAGAGAAAAGCCAGTCTCTACATCACGTTTAAAAATTTATTTATGAAATTTACAAATTTTAAATTATCCAAAATAGTTTAGAATCCCTCCTCGAGGCTATTCAGAAATCTTGAAGGCCGAATCACGCAAAGAATCTACTGTCGAGACTTCAAACGGATGACTGAAAAGAGAATATGATCCGCCGTCCATTGAAATACTTCAAACACACGATGAGCAACCCACCATATATGCTTAATACAAGAGAGTATTTAAATCATTGAAATTTGAAAGCAAGAGAAAAAAACTTAATTAAATAAGATAACAAAAAATAGCAGCCAAGATCAAAAAAGAGAGATCCAAGAAAAACTTTGCAGATGGGAAAAAAATTATTTAAAAAAATCCCTGACTAAGGAAAAATTAAGAAAAGAGAAGATTTAGCAACACAAACAGTCAGCAAATCACTAATAACGACAATAACAGCACTTTCAATAGCGCTCAGCTCACCAGCTTCTAGCTCGCACTGCAGACGAAACTCCAAAGTCATTCCCGTGGATCAAAACACCCTCTCTGATCCACATGCAGTCCTTATATACTCTCTCCGACTGGTCGTGATGTCATGTGGGGTTTTCTCGTATATTCAAGCATATTTCCTTTCCTAATAGAGATATCGAGAAAAAGATCGCATTTTCTGGAATCATCAATTTGTCGCAAAGGTCGCCAAGTTCGTCGCCAAGGTCAGGGGTCCCGGAATGGTCGCTTCCCGTCACTCCATGCTTACCCCTGTAAAACTCCCTCCCCAACTATAAGACTAGCGAGGCAGGAAAGCGATATTACATCTTTGTAACAATAGAAAGGAATAAAATAATAAAAATAACTGTTAAAATAAAAAGCTAATACTCAATAACACAATTAGAATAAGAATAAAGCTGTGGTCAATTTTTTAACAAGAGTTTTATTTAAAAAATTAACAAGAGTTAACAAAGAGTTAACAAGAAGAACTTTAAAAATAGTGGTCTTAATTTATTTTGACTTCTGCAAAACTAATCTAAATGCTCACCTCAGCGCCTATGAGAGGCAGAGCTCCGGACCAGATGGCTCCGATACTCATCACAGCGATCATGGCAAGAACAGCTTCTTTCCTATTGGACATTTGACCTACAAAAATGATTTGAATTGATGTTAATTTTTGGATAACGCTAAATAAAACGGCCGTTAAAAAAGTAAGTTACACTTGTTCCCCCACGGATGGCAGCATGATGTAATAAGAACGAAGCTTGCGCCGACAATAATTGAGTTCCACGGCTTCCAACGGTATCAATTTCATTCGGATAGTGGCAATCGTTGATGCGTAGTACCAGAAAAAAATGGTGCACCAGCTGGAAACTTACTCCAACGTTGAAGTACGCGGAACAGTACGTTTCTTGTGGGCAAAACGTTTCACGAGTACGGAGATTCATAGTGAGCTATTGGTCACACGCTCACAAACATTTCCGTAATTTCAGTGCCACTGCCCATCATTTTTACGGTCAGCGGCCGCTTTTCCTTTTTTACGAGCATAACCCCTATATTGTTGTAAGATATTTTCGATTTTAGAGTTGAATTTAGTCGATTCCGTAATTTTCCCTTCTTTTATCACGGACGCTTTTCATTGGTCAATCGGGATGACGCACCAACCTCAAGATTGAGCGGGAAGGGAAGAACGCCATTTTACCGTATTCTGTCGATCCATGAAGATTATACCCCTGACTTTCCAGAGGAAGTTCTGGATAAAGTATTTATTAATTAGAAGGTAAGAAAAGTACATTATTCTTTAGCTTTTTTATGTTTCTTTAGTTTATTGTTTTATTTTTAGTACTTCGTTATTTCAAACATAACGTGCAGTGAACTGCTTATAGTTTAGTGTTTACTGTGATGAAATAGGAAAATGCCCCAGTATCGGAAATCTTAAGAGAAAATTTGAAATGGAAATTTCACACTGGATGACTGTTTAAAGCATACTTATACTATTCTTTAGCAAATTTTATTGGCTTTCTGCTTGTTATAAAATTTTTCTGAAGAATATTTTAGATTTAGAGTTATGAATTTTCAAATAAACCCCACTTGCACCAGTTTTGGTTACCTCTATGCAACAGATTTGGCCGCATTAATATTATATTTTTAACAGACATTTTAATGAATTTTAAGCAAAAATAAATCATTTTTATGCAATATATATTTTACTACAATATTTTCTGTTATTTTAAATGTGATTTTTTTATGAATTTATAAAAATATGTAATAAAATTTACCTAAAATGATTTTAGCTGTAGATTTCTGTTTTTAAAAAAAGAAACAGGAATGCAGAAAACAATAATTTAATTTTGTTGATAAAATACAAACTATATATACTCGCATAAGTTTTTTTGATAAAATATGGAACAAAAAATGGGGGGAGGAATAAACTTACATTGTGAAAGCATAGATTTTTAAAAAAATGTTACAAATCAAGAATTTGCATTATTATACTCACTAACAATATCCACAAATATGTATGTTTATAATTTTTAATTGAAACATTAATCAAATTCATCAGAATCATTTTTCAAACTAGAGCAATCCATGCATATAAAAAATATTCGTCATCACTCGATTCAGGTTCCTCAAGTTGAAATTTTCTAACATAAATGTGAGGTAAACATTCAAAATGGAGATGTTTTTGACATTGCATTTTGAAGGGGCTTAACTGCATTACCAACTTTAGATGGCGAGTAACAAAATTTTTTATGGAAATGCTACCTGCCTTCTTATTTTTGATTGGAGCCGTTACTATGTAAAATGAAAACAAGCAAAACTATTCAGTTACTTTTATTTTAGAAACAAAACTAAATCAGTTACTTTTATTTCAGGAACAAAGCTAAATCAGTTACTTCTCATTTTAGAAACAAAATTAAATTAGTTGATTTTATTTCATCCAGATATTCCCAAGTATCCTGAAATCCTGTTGTGCTTACGAATGTAAAGAAACATTTATCAAGGGACGATCTGTTTCATTTCATCGGTAAGTAAAATTTGTATGATTTTTTGCTTTATATCTACACAAAAATAAGTCTTAGCTCTTATGTGTGGCGTTTGCTGCAACTGAAAACGATATTATTCAATTTGTTGTATATGAAATTAATCCTTTTCTTAAGTTAATTGTTTATTATCCTCTTTTAGAAGTATCTATAGATTTTAAGTGCCTATTAGTGTTTAAAATATGGAATTTTATCAGCCAGGTGTTGTAAATCTAGATTGAGATATTTGGCGATATGTTGGCGAAGTTGTTTACATTCTGAAATTTTCGCGTTATTACTTAAAACAAAAGAAAATTTTATGATCATGAAATAAACGTAGAAGGTTTTTAAGTATGTAAAAAAGATAAGTATAGTTAATTTTCAGTATATATTCATCCTTAGCATTTTTTTAACCTTTTCTTTTATGCATATAATTAAGAAACTATATTGTTAATAAAATTTAGAACTTAACTTCTTTTTGTTTAATTTTCGTTAATTTATGTGTATATGATGTTTGAAAATTTATTTAGTGTTTTTATTTACTCTTTATTTATTTCTTGTTCTCTTTTTTATTACAAGTATTATTTTCCAAAATAAAAGTATTAGTGTCATGTCTTAAAGATTTGTCTGGTTATTTTTCAGATTTTCAAAAAATGGTCCAAAAATAATAATGCAAACATTTTTAAATTTTTATGTGATGCTGAGAGTTACATCAGAGGTCTGAAAATTTCTAGCAAATGGTCCTTCAATACTCATCAGTAATCGACGTACAGGTTTTTTAGGATTTCTTGTATGTATTAGAAGCCTAAAACTGTTATACATTAATCTCATAGAAAGCTCAACTTTAAAATTTATTATGACTTGTAAATTATTATCACAGGATCACCTGGAAAGGCTATTTAGTATGATTTGTAGCAAAAAGGGGTTTAACAATAATCCTACTGCTACACAGTTTCAAGCAGTCTTATAAAAGGATTTTGTTACGAAATCACATTAAGGCATATACCTCTGGAAACTGTCTACCATTAGATGGCACTTTTATGTTAGATATTACACAATATAAAAACAAATTTCTTTTTAAAATAAACGAAATGGTTGAACATTTGCTGAATCAAATGGAGATACATGTAGTGCTATTGAGGATATGCCTGTTGTCAATATTATGCCTGCCAATATTTGTCACAAATTGGCCAAAAGTTTGAAATGTGATGTTTGTGTGTCAGCAATCCTACTTTCTCTGAGCTTATTGAACAAAAATATAGGGGAGGTTTAGTATATCTTAGTTTCAAGACTGAAAAATTATGCAAAGAAGGTGAGAGGAAATTATGGTATTTTGAGTATCAGAATTGGTTGAAAAGAAAAAAATATAATTCAAAATTCAACTGTCCACACTCTAACAGATGTCGAAAGCAATCTGTTCCACTCTTTGAGTGACCATATTTTAGAACAAAAAATGCTCATGACCATACAACCTTATTAATGATATCCATTTTACATGATTTTTTTCAAATAAGATTAAACTATATAGCTAAATCAATCACTTCAAACTTGTAGAGATTAAAAAAACAGAAGTCAAAGTACAAAACTAGTTCTATTCAAAGTCCATTAATATTCAACACAACTAACTATGGCTTAAATAATTGTATAATTTACTTGGTAATATAACTTGGAAACTAGATCTGTATTGCTCATGATGTGATGTGGCAACAAAAGAAATTAGCAGTTGACTGTACTTTGTGAGAACATTAGTAGCAATTAGTAGCAATATAAGTATTAAACAACATGTATTTAAAATGAGATTGTGTTTAAAAAGGTGTTAGTTTTATTTTATTGATAAAAGAAATTTTACATATATTCTTTTTTTATCCATTTATTACTTTGTGTATGAAACTAAATTTGGGCCCTTGTTAAACTATGACCAAATCTGAAGTGGCTGTCATTATTTACATCTAGTGTTGTGTTATTTTTAATTGTAAATAAAGTTCAGTGTCTGCATCTTTGACTTGTTTTTTTAATAATAAGAACACAGAACATACAAAATATGTATTTCAGAAAGTAAACTCTTGAAATATTTTATTGTGTTCTTCAATTTAACCTTCAATCTACCTTTGCACTAAAATTAAATACAGCTTAATTTTTAAAGAAAAAAATTCCTTCTTTAATCAATATTCACAGAACAAAATGCTTAAAATTTTAATGGTGTCTAAGTTTTTCTCTGGAAAGAAAGGGTTATCTACATTGTATTTTATAGAAGTTTGATATTTTTTAAAAAAAAATTGGTTAAAACAAAGTTTTAGCATTTCTTAACGAACAAAGAGTTCATGTGATTTTATCAAATGTCTATATAGGTTATTAATAAGTTTAAAATAAATTGTTAAATTATGCAATTAGTTAGTTTTTACACAACAGGCGGGCCGCATAACCAAAAAGGTTGGGAACCTCTGCTCTACATTATTGCACATATTGAAATGATATGCTAAATATTTCATAAAATTTATTCAAGTTTTTAAGATATTTTGATTTGGCTTCTGTCTTTAATTTATTTCTGTTTTCTGATTATATATATACTGGTTTTGAAGAAACCTTTACAGTACCTCCATAATGGGCTCTTCTTAAATACAATCAGCTCCTAACATATGGGCAGGGGTCAGGAACCAATTTCCACTTTTTTTTTTGCTAACGTCCAAATTAATGACCATTTTTGTACGAGCAAATTTCAAAATTTTGATTCGTGATCAGAAATTGAGGGGCAGCCTCAGGTGGTCAGCATTCAAATTTATGGTCATTTTGATGTGGTCATGAACCAAAATTCTAGGTCATAGTCAGAAGTTAGAGGTACTTCTATTAGGTGAACTTTTAAAAATTGTGAGCATTATCCAGAACATAACGAGTAAATTTATTTGGAAAACTTCCATATTTAAAGGAGCTAGTCGCAAAGTAATGAATACTTTTATACAGACAAACTTAACAAAATTGTAGAAAATGCCAGAAAAATGTTGTTGCCAGAAAATGGCAGCCACTTTTATACGGTTAAGATTTCAAAATTGTGGACAGTGGCCAGGAAATCACGGGCACATTTATAAGGTTAGCTTCCAAAATTACGGGCACTGACCAGGAAATAACGGGCACTTTTATACGGTCAACTTCCAAATTTACGGACACATTCATAAAATCACGGTCAGAATGTTTTACGGGAAAAATGTATTTTAACGGGCAATAGACGGACCCTGGGCTGCCGGTCACTGCCCGTAATTTTGTGAAGAAATTTTTTCAGTGCATGCAATGTCACGTCCAGCCATTGTGAAATGGTGCCAGCAGTTCGAAGACGGTCACACAGACTTAACCGATGCGGAAAGGCAAGGAAGGCCAGTAACGGTGAGCAAGCACATCAGACATGGTGCAGCGGATTGAATAAATTATTCTCAGCAATGGCAGAGTGAGCGTTACACATACTTCAAAGGATTAGGGAATATCTGTTGGCAGTCCGCCTTGCGACTTTCACGTGTTCTGCAAGCTGAAAGACTATTTGTGTGGAAGACAATTCTCTAACGATGACCAGGTTCAGACAACTGTTCTAAGCTGGCTACAGGACCGAGGAGCGATTTTCTATCGTTAAGGCATCGAACGATTAGTGCAACGTTCCGACAAATGTCTGCAGAGACTGGGAGATTATTTATGAAATAGTGTAGTGTATGTGTGTCATATGGTATTGTAGCGCACTTCTCAATAAAGTGTTTTTGATCTACATCGTTCAAGTGTAACTTACTTTCTGAATGCCCCTAGTAAAACTAAGGTTACAAAATTCGGTCTTTTACTTAGAACTGTAATCAGATGACGAGAATGACATCCGAGATGCGCCAACTCCCGAGATATTTCACACCTCAATAAAGTGAAAATGTTTGCCCGGGACAAAATCCGGTATTCACTCCAAGATCACATACCAGCATATCTTCGAGAGGGGAGTAGAAACTTGAATCCTCAATTCGCGAAAATTTCGGAAATCATTGCCTAATTTGAAATTCAGAAGTTAACACCAGAAAATTAGTTAACCTTCTAACTTAGTTGGCACATCCTATTTTGGAAGTTTATTGATGTCATCATCCGGATAAGAAACCAAGTTATGTTTTATTAGCGTCCCGTTTTGAAGCAACACGAGGACTACTTTATGACGGACCTCATAATTTTGAACCGATGTTAGATGACGAAGACGAAACATAAACTGGCACCCCCTATCTAAACTTCCGCTCCCACCAGATGGGGGACGTTTGGCCACTAAGAATGATTTAAAGTGCAATAGGCCCCATACATGGCGAATTTTCAGAGGAATCGAGTTTCGAACCTTGAACATGTGGGTCCCGAGACCGAGACTTTACCACTAAGCTACCTGGTATAAGAAATCAGAAGACGTATGAGAGATCTATGCGTGTCATAGTGATTTTTTGTCATTTAAATTAATGACGATTGTCACCTAATTACAAATTTGAATATCAAAAGTTCGATACTGGAGCAAGACACAATATTGTGTGTGAATCCACACTCTCAATTAGTTTGTGTAAGAAGACTAGCCTGTTCCATGCACTGAACGAAAGAAATGTCGCCTTTGTTGACTGGAACCATCAATTTAACATGAATAAAAAGCAGTTGACTGATTCATTCAATTTACATTCTGTAATGAAACTAATTCTTGACTCTTGGGGATGGACCAAGTACAGCTGAACTTCAATCAGATGTCAAGAACTAGAGTCGAGTCGGCAGATTTCTACATTGGAGCAACAGGGGACCCCTGATCGTGAATGATAAATTCAAAGTCTATCATGTTCACATACACGTCAAAGGTATAAATTTGTTTCCCTGACATGCTAATCTTGGCATAAACTTGGAGGCAAAGTTGGTGACTTTGGCGACAAAAGGAATTTTTTAGAAATACCTTGAATTGTCAACCTATTTCTACTGGCTTCATGAACTTTCTGGAAATAACGTAACTTCCTACGTAATGACGTCACTTGCTGTTGAAAAAGTATTAAAGCAAGCTCTCAAGCCAAGAGCAGTGAGTTGGATTTTGATCAGCAAGCAAGCTGGTGAACTGATAAGAAACCTTTGAGCGCTGTGTTGAGATTTATTGGTAACCTCTGTTGTGAATTTTTACGAGTGATGTTTTAATACTTGTGCTACGTTTCTTTTCTTAGAATATTTGTAAAATAAAGAGCTTTATTTTTTTCATCCTGCTTTTTCGGCTGCATTTCACGTACACCCACGAGACGATTTCGTTACAATATTTTATGTGAAATCCAATTTGGAACCGACGATCTTCGACTCATATAGGACAAAGCCACTGTGGCTACGCAGAAAGCATATGAAACATAAACATTTGCGTCATTGAGTCAATTTAAATGAAATATGAGCATTTATGGATAGATAGGAGTTTTGATTCCGGTCTTTAATAAATATTGCATTACTGATATCTCTTAAAAAAAATCGCTTCGGCTACCAAGTTACTCAGAATTTTCGAAAAAATATTCAGCTTGAATTTTCTAGCAGTATGATTTCGAATGACACTTCATAGGATATACAATAAGAATACTTTTAAAAACCTTCGAATTCTGATTTGACAATTTATTCGCTCATTTCCTACAATCAGAGAAAGAAGGGCATCTTTTTTGTTCCACTTTTTAAAATTATTAGTAGATTTTAAATCAGGAAAATTTGTAAAAGTGCATTAAACAATTTTTGTACGTTAATAAGATCATTTACAGGCAAGTTTTGAAAGTTCTACTTTAACAAGAAGAGATTCAAAAGAGATTTTTGTTTGTAGGGGAAAGTTAGTGACAATATTTGAAAACTCGCGCGTTGTCCAAAAATTATTTCTATATCTTTAAGTAAAAAAATTGTTGAGGCGAATTTACCTGAAAATGTTTGCATCGAAAATTATTCATCAGCTGAAGATATAGATGCAGGTAATCTGCTGATTTTGTTGAACAAGGGTCACGTTTTCGATATGAGTGCGAAAGAATTCATATCAATCGACGATGATATTTTAACAGAGGTTCCTATTGATAGTGTGAATGGTATAATTCAAAGGCATACCAACAAAGATAGCAGTGATGATGATGAATGTAATATAAATGCAGAGATTTCCGATAAAGAACAACTCTCCATTAAATCACATGGATCCTTTTTAGGTACAGTACCTGAACTTGAAAAGTTTGCCGTAAGTCAGGGAGATGCTGAAATGTTTGAACTTTTGAAGAATACGAGAATATTAACTGAGCGAAGAATTATTCATAAAAAGATATGTACAGAAAACAATGCTGTATTATTTTAAAATATAGATTTACAAATAAACTTATTTTCCTTAAATTTGTAGCTTTTGAATAAGGATAATCAATTGTTTAGAGTAAGTAATGACTATGATATTTATTTCTATTTAGTGTCCAAAAGCAATATTATTAAAATAAAATACATATAAACATCCAATTTTTATGTGTATCAGAATTTTTATTGTTATTGTGTAATTTTAAAACTTAACTAAATCTTAATTTTTAAATGTGACACTTATTAAAACGTAATTATCGTAATATTTATGGTATTTTGTTAATCTTAGAATATCTTTTTTATTACAATCGATTTAATTTATATAATGATCAGATACATTTTAAATTATCATATACTAATGAGCCCTGTATGAAACGGAAAGTTTTTCTGGTCCCTTTAGATTCCGTTTAATACAGGTTTTACTGTAGCATATTTGGAAATAGTCAGAAATTGAGAACTTACATACAACGTGGTCTCCTTTTTTCAAACCAAATTTCCTAAAAGCCGCAGCATATAGCTCCACCTCTTTATACACTTGGAAAAATGTCATTTTTTCTGTTTCTCTGTCTTCTCCTACAACAAGTTGACAAGAAAGAAACTTTGCAGTTATATATCAAAAAATCTTGGTTAGTGCGTATTTTAGATATGATGAGGTCTTTGATGATTGTCTTTAAAATGTGTGTGTTTGTTTTTAACCCTCTAAGCGTTTTGCACGTATTTTTCCGTTTCTCATATTGAGTTCAAAAGCAGGTAACTCAGGTTTAAAAGTATAATTACTTAAAATATTACGGATAAAATATTCTTAAAATTTCAGAGACTTGATTAAATGAAAGAAAGATCCAATTGTTCACTTTAAAAGTAAATTTTTAAAACTTTAACCCTGTGAGCGCCCCATTATTTTGACCTTTTAACTGTCATGTTAGAAAACTTAGCTTTTAAAGTAAATGAGTCAATCCTTTTTGTATTTAATTATATCTCTGAATTCTTAAGAATACTCTATTGATGATTGTTTAAGGAAATATACATATAAATGCGAGTTATCCGCTTTTGAACTCAACATGAAAAACGAAAAAAGACGTTTAAGCCGCTTGGAGGCTTAAAGCAAGTAGATCAAAAGCTAACCGCTAAGAGGGTGAATTTACAAAACAGATAACAACCGAACTAAAAAACGTGGTCTAACCATTTCGGATCTCGCCGGCGTTTCTCAGAGCACTTTTGCTAGTTAAGCCTAATTGCATAAAAGCTGGTGTCACGCTGACGTGACAGTCGGTAGCTAAATGTCACAAGAGCTGGCATGTGTGACAGTCGGGGTGAATGTGGCAAGCAACTGACACGCCCTCATGACAATCGTCCTCAAAGTATTAAACATCTTTTGTTCTTTTTTAATCAGTTTCAAACATTTGATGATCTTTGTAGGTAAAATGGTTTTTTTTAATTTTTTCTTGGAAGTGATATAAAACACCAATAGTAAGTGACCTGAAATATTCAGTCTTCGTATTTTGCTTTTAACCCTCTCTCACCGAACGAAGCGGCCACGGGCTGTCTAAAAATTTCTTCTTAACAGCGACGTAGGCCGGTCTGAGGCGGTTCGCTTCTTTCGAGAGGAGGTGAGGTTCTCAGATCGCTTAAGAGATAAGCGCGGTAGGGGGTCCAATTATCCTTTCCCACCACAGCCCATTTAGATGCGCCTTAAGGGGAGTTGGGGTGGTGGGGTAACTGACCACCCAGGTTGGGAGAGTCCAATTCATGTCGCATCCTCCAAAAAAGTCCCGATTTTGGAGGGACTAGAAGAAAAAAAGTAGCTTCGGGATTAAAGAGTTAAGCTTGAAACGTTGGTGATTCCAAATAAATAAGAATTTTTTTAAAAAAAGAACACTTCGCTGTTATTTCTGCATTAAAATGTATAAAATAATTTCTTTATCAAATCTCTGGACGTCAGAGCTAAAATTCTTGGAAGCGTGAGGCACTGATATAAATACTCTAAGTGAAATTATAATCACATTAATCACATATTTTAATTTTTAATTACTGTTTGAAAATTTTCTTCCCATTAATAATCATTGTTGCCTTGACATCACTTTCCTTAACGTATTGGTTTCAGCGCCGCACGCATTTCCGATTCTGCTTTGACTATCGGAATTTTGATTTTAAAAATTATTTTCTACATTTTAGCATACTAATAAAATCTTTCTTATAGTTAAAATTATTAGTTTGTACCTTTCAGTCTTTGATATGTTTCATAATTCATTAATTACGAAATGGATTTTTTTTAGAATTCACTGCAAGAGGGTGCCTCACGTACTGAGCACAAACTAAATGAAAATAAGCAACTAGTTGAGAATGAAGGTATTAAAACAATAAAAAATTCTATTGTCATCGGGAGCACATAGCTATATAGAATTTTAGGACTCAAGGACATGAAGTGAATGAAAAATTGCTTGCAAAATCCAATTTTTACGAACTTGGATTCAAGTCAAGTTAAATAAAAGAGTGTAAGACTCAAACTAAGAATATTAATGTATGTTTATTAATTTAAAATTCTGAAAAATAATTTTTATATAATTAAAATTAATGCTGTATTTTTTTGTTCCAATAATTTAATATTTACTTTATACAAGTAATACACATATAAAAAATACACATACCAGCAATTATTAGTGCTACTCTATCATCTCTGTATTTAAGTAAGTTTTCGGCAAGATTCAACTTAGCTCCTTCAAACCATCTTGGTAGTTTTTCCAGAGGAGCACTCAGATCTACAACCTATGAGCAAAACTGATTGTCCATTTAGAATATAAACTTTCATACAGCATATAGAATACACTACAAAACTGCTAATATAATTTTTTTTATCAAAATTCAAAACCATTACAATTCATGATTTATGTCAAGATCTTTTTCAGTCAATTCATCATAACACTAAAAAAAGCATTTCTGCTTTATAAAGAAAGCAATAAAGTTTCAATAATTATTTTTATTTAGAATGAAATATTTTAAGGTCTTTAATCATTTAAGTATAAAATCATAAGATCCGTTCAAGACTTGGGAAAATATATGTAAATTTCAGTCATCATCCACATTCATTCATTCCGCTCCTCGCCACCAAGTTCGATCTCTCCACACCAAAACTGGTCGTGAGCGTGAAAATCAGTCAGAACTGGAGCGAGTGGAGATAAAGGTTGGATATCCAATCCTTTCCAATATCCATCACTCCATTTGGACTGCTTGCATAAAAGCGACGGAAGTAAGTATGTGGGAGAAGGGGAGACCGAGAAAATCGGAAAAGGTGGAGGAAGGAAATTGGAGTGAATGGTACTGGAATGATTTTCGTGGAGAAGAGTTATCGTGAATGACCTGACTAACTGGATGGGGTAAGAAATCGAATGCCGTGGAGGGCCAAACTCCATTTGCGTGAAGTAAAACGGTCGTGAACGACTGACTTTAATGTGTGAATGTGAGAAATCCAAAACTGTCAGATTTATAAATTTGAAATTTGACATACAAAGATTACCCCCCATGGCCTAGGCCGTGCAGGAAAAATGTGATACATCTTACTCCAGATTTAAAAATACTAATTTTACAGTCTTCTTTTAGATACGGGAAACAACGACGGAATATTTCACTGAACGACGACAATAAGTCTAATTATTTAATAAGCAGTTCGTGAAGAAGTCCTCGCAATGAGACACGAATATTGGCCTTATTTATCAAGTCTTTTAAACTCATTGATTGCCATCCACTAGGCCAGTTTTTTTTTCTGTATGAGGTCCAAATTTCGCACTCTTTAATTACGTGGAGCACAGATTCCGTTTCTTGACCACATAAATATACGACGTTTTTTCGAAGAATATATAGCCCGATGTTCTCTAAAAATTCCATGCGCCGTCAATATTTGATTTATTTAGAAATTGCCATATAGTCTACCCACATTAACTTTCTCTATTAGGTTTTTGGCCCATCGCTCCTTTTTTGAATCATTGAAACGATTTCCACAGGTCCTTTATAATATTATTTCCTTAATTTCTTATCTGGTTTCTAGAGGGAACAAAACTAATTGTTTCATCTGAAATCTATGTTGTCTCCTTGGCTGAAATTTGGCATATGAAAGTTTCCAGATGAAAAACAATTTGGGACGCTAATAATAACGTGTTTAACCCACACATAAGATATGCAAAGGAATTTAAGCGCAAATTATAAAAACTAGACGCATTAAACTTCTCACAAAGTTTCTTCATTCCAAATAAGACATTTTTCTACTTTCAAATATTCATCTCCTCTCGCAGTTGAGAATAATATGGAAATTATTCTTATTCGTACTTTCACGATTTTATCTGAAGAATTAAAATCGGGTGCGTTATATTTTCTCAAGGTGTGATATTTTCAAAATTGCACCATTCTTTAGTTTTATAGCCAGTAGCCTATTTCCTACGATAGTATAAGGAGAATTTTATTCATCTTATATACTAAAATCCGAAGGTAAACAAACGTATGTATGTCCTTCTATCTTCTCATGAACCACTGAATCCTGAAACTAGCCGTAAGTACCAAAAGATGGAAAATAATCCAATCAATCCATTTCGACTATTTGAATTCCGAAATTGTAATTAGTTAAAAAGATATTAATTTAAAACTTAATATTGATTAATTCCCTCGTGCTGCCATCTATCGAGAACTTTGGCACCCAACTTTCTTGCATTTTTTTGTTTATTGACAACTTTGAAACCGCAGTTCATGGAATCTTTTGTTTATTTATTTAAAGAAACCTGGTTTTAATTTGTATAAAAAGGGCTTTTATTCTTATTTAGCAAACATGGTGTTTTGAAATTATAAACAACGGAAGTCATTTTCTGGTAAATCATGAATATCGGTCAGTTACGTGGCACCATCTATTGAGCAAATAAAATAGACTTTTAAAGATATTGGTTTAGAATTTTAAAGATATTAGTTTAGAATTTTAAAGATATTAGTTTAGAATTTTAAAGATATTAGTTTAGAATTTTAAAGATATTAGTTTACAATAGAAAAAAAATCAAGGAAAAAAATGATTAGAAACTAGAAATATCAAGGAAACTCAAATAAAATTCAAAATTAATTTATTTGAAAGTAAACTTAAACTTTTTAAAAAAAGAATCCAAATACATTTTAAAATATATGTTTCTGGTGTTTAATTTATCAGTTTGGTGTACTATTAAATCGTTTATCGTTTCTGTTTTTTTTATTTCGTTTTATTTTTTCTTTTGCAAAACAAATATCATGCTAATCTGTTTTAATTTATAAGCAAAAGAATTCTCGCGTTTTCATTCAAACCAAACTACTTTAAAGTAGTAAAAAGGCTAGAACTGAAAGTTTTAATCCAACAAGAGAGGATTCAAAACAGATTTACGTTTGTTGGGGAAGCTTAGTGACGATATTTGTATTGAAAAAAACAGAGGCGGGCATATGAAAAAATGTGGATTCCGAGAAACGCTGGGTTATTGACTATAAGGTAATTAAAAGGTTGGATTTAAAAATTTTAATTAAAGAATATAGGATTCAAGGGATTTTTTTACGTTTTGGAGGGGGGGGG
>BGPR01032338.1:0-17556 GCA_013235015.1 Araneus ventricosus | reverse complement strand
GAAAACTGGGGGTTGGCGATTTTTTGAAGAGGACGAAAATGTGAATAAAAAAAGAAAAAGAGAGAAGGGAAGTTGGTAGCCGGCGAAGAAGGATGAACGTTGTTTGTGGATGAGATAAAAAGTGAAATCAGAAACGACGCAACTCGGTCGGATGATAATAACATGCCATTGAGATAAAGCGCCCCCCGACTGCGCTCCTATGTCCCAGATAAGTAACTCCTTTTATTAATTTTTCGCAATCAATAACATTAAAATATAGTAGCAGACCCCCAATAGATATTTGAGTTAAAAATATAAAAGCTCACCAGTCAGACTAATATTAACTTATATTGTGATTTTGGTATTCTGAATATGTTGTAAATAAATTCTTTGTATTATTCGGAACTAGCTTACTTTTTGAAATCAACTATTCGACCTAAGCTAATAATTTTAGGAGAGTCACGAATTTGTAGGATAAACGTAACATCATGTGCATAATTTGATTTTCATAGTTCCCTTAAAAAAGCAATTTTAAACTTCAAATTATTATAGACACTTCACCCATGTTCTTTTAGTAGCTTTGCATCTGTTCTGTTCATTGTCTACATGAAAGTCCCTAATGGAATCAAGTAACTGCATGCGTCATCTAACTGCATGTCGTCCGCACATTTCTTATTCCTTACGCAAAATGCTTGCAGCATGCTAGCTGGATTAAAACATGCTGATAGAAAGAATTAAAACACAACAATCATAACCATTGAACGTACTAAATATGTTTTCAAATATAATTATTACCTTAGAGGACTTAGTTTACAGATTTAACAGAAAACTTGATGAAACAAAAAAGAAAGTTAAATCCATTAAGACATTACCTTAGCTTGCAATAATGGAAATGAAACACGGAATTAAATATTATTTGGTAACGGTTTGAATTAGATTGCAACAATGAAAAGTACTGTTTTAAATTATGCCTTAAAATATTTTTACAAATTTATTAAAATTTGAGAAAAAAAGACTGCATCTTCATTGATATCATTAAAAAGATGAGTTTTTAAATTTTCAGATGGTGGCCAGTACTGATCAAAAATACTATTTTAAACTTGCACAATAATCGTGGAGCATTCTGATTGGTTAGCTATGCTTGCAAAGTGAGATGAATTGGTAAAATCGATCCAGTTGTTGCGACTGGGAACACAGTCAACGTTTCCTCTCCTAGAGAATGTACAATGAAGTTGTGTTTTTGCGACTTTTATCGAAAATGAAGAATTGAGATGGAGAAGCGACCATTGATGATGTGTCATAAAGAAAGGAGTGAGATGGAGAAGCGACCATTGATGATGTGTCTAGGGTTGTGAGCTTTCATATAAAATATCATTGAAAAGGTAAGTTTTTGAACTTTCAGGTGGCGTAAAAAGCATTTTCGAGCTGTAATATTTTCGGAAGTTATTAATGGAAAACGCCAAAATTTCGCTTAATTTTTAATTAATTAAAATTCTAAATAAAATTTTTAAAAAAGCGCCCCGAGGTGCACATTCTCACCCTCCAAAGTAGGTTTGTGCCAAATTTTGTAGCTCTAGGTCCAGCAGTCTGCCCTGTAGAGAACCAATACACACACATTCTCCTTTATTATTATTATTAGAGATATGAAGATATTGCATTTAAAGGTTTAAAATTTGTTAATAATTATTTTTACTTGTCTCGGCTATTATTTTATTTTGTTATGAAATTTAGATAATAATCTGCAAATTTTTTTCGATATCAGTGCAGTACATTTCATTTCCTGAGATTTATGTTAATAATTCTTAATTTTCTATTATTGCTTGTCGTTCAGTCAGACAATTCTTACTGCACCGACATTTAGCTAATTATTCCAAATAATTAATTATTATAATCAAATTCGCTAATTAATACTTAATTACCTTTAATTAAATATAAAATTATGTTATTTTGAAGTTACCTAAATTGGAAAAACTTTGCTCCCCACCCCCTGCCCCGTCAGAAAATTTCTGGCGCCGCCTCTGCACCGACAGTTGCTGAAATACTCGAAAACGGGTGTCGCGTTTTGGCGTGCCTCTCATACTACATTCAGATCGAGGAAGAAATTGTAATTCATTATTATTTAAGAAACAGTGTAAACTTCTCAGCATTCAGAAAACCCGTACTACCGCATTACACCCACAGAGGACGACATAGTAGAAATGTATAACCGAACTATTTTCAGCCATACATCAATGCTGGTATCAAGGAATCAGATGGATTGGGACACTCATATACCGATGCTTCTCCTGACCTACAGAAGTGCTATGCAATAAGTAACCGACTGGACTTCTGCAGAAAAGAAATGTTGCTCGACATCAGCAGGAGAAGGGATGTTTTGTCTGATCTTTTGTTCGGAAGACAGAGAGATTCGCATTCCCAGTATACCCGTGATTTGGAGGCACATCAGGAAAGCGTACATGAGTTCGCCCGAGAAAGGATAAACTTAGTGAGTGACAGAATGAAGACGCGTTACGACTCCAGATCGAAGATTTAAAGAAGGAGGCGGAGTCCGACAATTAAGCCCAAAGTTACAACAACACTGGGAAGGTCCATACACCATTAAGAGGCTGAATGATGTTGTCGTGAGAATTCAAAAGTCGCCAACTACAAAATGCAAAATCGCATGTTTTGACTGACTGGCTCCATTTTATGGAGATGCATCTTCAACTCTATCTTGAAGTGACTGCTCGGGACATTTTTGGAGACCGGATTTGGCGCCAAATGCTTATTTGGGAAGTGTGAGGTCTTGATTCTCGGTTCTGAAGATACGGAGAAATTTTCAGAAAGTGCGATCCTTCACCTCGGCAGACTATAAAAGGCTGATAGCTTCTCTAAAGTTCAGTTTTAGGGTGGGTAGAGCTATGCAATATTTCGTATAGTTTGTGCTCTATTGTGATTGAGTTATGTAATATTATTTCTTCACATATTAGAATTTGTGGCTGTTTATTGTAAATTAAATTATTTTAATCCAAGGAACCTGCTTCATCGTTTTCACCTCCTTTTGTAAGTGAAAGATTGCATAATCATATGTTGTACTGAATTAAACCATTGATGGAAAAGAAACAAAGGCAAGTATCTTATTCTTATCGTTGTGACAACTGATATACAAATATTTAAGAGCACTTTATGGTATGAAAATCATGAACATTTCTGATGTCAAACTGATTTAAGTACCTCATAAAAATAATGCTGAAAAATTTATTATGATAATTGAGCATTAAGAGTTGCATGCATACAAAAAGATCATAAGGCACACACTTGTGAAAATATAACCTATCAAAAATCTGAAATGAAAATATCTTTCATTATTATTATTAAAGGTTTAGATTTATTCAAAGAACACATTTTACATAAAAAGTGTTTTATTTCATGAAAAGATCACAATATTATTCTATTTACAAAGTTCTATGTATCCTTCGTGCTCTAAGTTCTGCAAAGTACTCTTCAAGTTTTTCATTGCCTGTAAGTTCTGGTCTATAGTAATGCTTTGGAGGAGGTCCTTCAACTAAACGTACAAAGTAATTACAATATCTATAATAAACTATTCCAAAACGCATACGAGCATGCTTCCTCAAGCCTTTGATGATGAGAGATTTCCCCACAAATGATTGAGCTAGGAAAAAAAAGAGAAATGATTCTGACAAATTGACATTTTATTAACCAAAGAAATTAAGTACATAAATTTTTAAAACATTTTTGATTATGCTCTGGAACAATTCACATGCAGTCACTGGCCAGTGAATTAGAAACCCACAAACATTTATGAAAATGTGGCTAACAGGCTAAATTATGCAAAATCTTGCAGAACATGCGTGCTGCACATGACTGCAAAACCGAGATAAGAAGCTTATGAATGTATATCTCAAAAGAAGTGGAGGAAAATGAAAGACTTCTCTCCACTTGAAAATCGTCTTATTGTGCGAGTATTCATATTCTAGCCTTGATTGTCAGAACACATCAACTCACTGGTTTCTCAAAAGGCAAGATGTCAGAAGGGTTGTTTAGCATCCTGAAACAGAATTCATTGTCTTAATCTAAGATGCATAATTGTGGATTGAATACCATGAATCATGCCTGTGATCATTGGCTTCTCATATGAATTGTACAACAGGAGGAAAAGCGATCTATTGTGCAGCAACTAACAGAAGACTTCAATGAAGACTTTTCCAGTCAAATTTGAAATGAAAAATGCTGCGAGAGTTTCAGAATATTGGTATAGGCAGTCACATGTCTCTGTGCAAAAATTTCATTTCTGCAAAGAACTGGAAAGATTGCCTGCAAAGATTTAAGGAACTATGTGACTGGACAGCTTGGAAGATGATGTAGTAGAACAAATCACACTATATATTGCTTTGTACAAAAAATGAGCGGTGTATGTAGCACGGGTCCTATGAAGGCTTGACACATCTTGCCTTGTCAGCAAAGTTCAAGGTCCTGGTGGGTGGGTCATGGTGTGGAGTATGATCATCTGGTTTGGCAATGGTCCCCTGCTGTTCCTGGAAGGTAAGGATCCAAGGATAACTTGAATATTTTGATGATCAAATCCATCTTGCAATACTGCATATTTACCTTGCATATGACAGGTCTTTTATGAATAACAATGCCTTCATGAGCATGACGCCGAGCTCCAGCATTATCTAGACTCTATAGATAACAATTGGGAAATATTTAAAAGACGCACCTAACTGCAATCTCCTGTTCTATCAAGATTAGATGACCTTGAACTTTGTTTGTCCAACATCTATTAGTCTCTGGACTTAAATGCACTCTTGCATCTTGTAGAATTCATGCACACAACAACTATAATTTGAGTTAAAATGAATCCAATAAAATATTGAATGAAGGTTTCTAATTCATTGACTAGTATTCGTAATGTTTTGAATTATAACTGCATAAAGACAAATTCTTACAGTCGAAGCTTAATTTTTATCATCTTAAAACTTCTATCTATAAATGAAAGATAAGCAACTTACCAACCCATAGGTTACTTTTAAATTCAACACTGTGTTCATTCACAGCCAATTCTTGAGCCTCTTGAATAACCTAAATATAAGAACTGTTTAAATGCAAATTTCCAACCTATTTCTTTGGAGAAACAGCTGTAATGTAATACTGTACATGTACAATAAAATCACGAGTTTTTTAATAAGTATATCGCTCTTTTGTAAAAAAGAAAGCCTCAATACAAAAAACTGGAATTTTACAGGAGATGCATTTGAAGTTTGCCTGTTTAGGCATATTTCCTGTAAGATAAAAAGGGATTTAGCTGAATTGTATGAATCCCCCGATTGCTCTCTCCAATGATAAGTGATGAAACAGAAATTGTCACAGTATGCCTCAAAGAAATATATGCAACTTGAAGTCTTCCAAATAAACAATTTCATACTGTAGCAAACTTATTTCAAGTGAGTGATGTATACATGAAAATTTGGTTTCTTTATTTTATGCTTATCAATCAGCTTTGTGTTTGGCAGATATGGGTTTTTTTATTTACAGCTTTTTTATGAAAGAAATAACACACCTTGGTGAATTCCAACCATAAAAAATAATCCAACTTAGGCACCTGCCAAATTTCTAATTTACTTACTTTATTGATTAAACTTCACAATTAAAGTGTATATTTATTATTTTTACCCTTGTGGACAGGTATGGTGTATAATGTGTGCCACAGTTCACCGATCTCGAGATTGAGGTGTAGGAAACCCAGTTAACGAAGAGGATAGCGGCTGAAATTCGGACACAAGTGTATATATTACCCATCCATTCAAACCCATAATCTTATTACACTATGAAAAATAAAGTTTCATACAATTAAATAAGCACAGAGTTGGAACAAATGGAATGGCATATAAACTGAGCCAACCTGATCTGAGTGTTCTAAAAAGTTACCTGTCCGCAAAGGGAATTTGCTTCATTGTCTAAAAGCATTCTTTTTAAACACAAAACATGTAATAAAAGATTATTTGGATCTGGTGAAAATTGCTCGAATTCAGTTTTTTAAAAATATTGAAACTGTTTGATGTGACAGTTACAAATTTTTAGTAATAGGGAAATAAAAACAAAAATTTAAAATAAAATTATGTTAAACTTTTTTGTAGTTTTAGGGAGAAAAAATGCTTCCAGAATAAGAGAATAGTTTAGATAACTAGATAATAGAACTAAAGTTTAAATATTTAAATCATGTAACCCCCCAAACTTTATATTGAACAAATACCCTTTTATCGCAATTATTTCATTTACAGTTTTTTGGGAAAGTTGACTAATGTATAAATCAGGAATAGAGAGTGAAACTTGATTTTTATAATAGATAGAAAACCTAAAAGATACAATATGTCTATAACTATTAGTTAATTTCAATTTAAAAAAATTAACAGCAGCATATTCTGGTACTGTTATCCATTTAACAAGTTCTTAAAATATAATTATCTGTATCAGGGCTTTTAAAACTATGAGCTGTAACCTTAAACTAAATTTTACCAACTTGTTTGAAACAATATCTTTAATGGCTTATTTTTGTCAGATTCTTCAGTACTATTATGCAAAAATAAGGAAAAAACCACTTTAAAATTTTCAATCAAAATTTATGAACGAATTGTATTAAATTCTTATTTATCAAGAATTTATGATTATTTTGCTTGGTTTATTTGTCAACACTATTACTAACAAAATGGCAAACATCTTTTAAAATTATTTTACTCATTTAGTCATCTTTCCTCAATTGACTTTCCCTATAAATACAACTTCTCTTTGGCATATGCTCTATGTGATTTACAATCACAAAAAATAAATTTCAAAATAAAATCTGATTTCCAGTTGTATTTTTGTTTACATATGTACAAGAGAGTAGATATTATTACATATAACAATTCATATTATATACAATAATTTATATGGATATAGATTAATTTTTTATGTACAATTTTATAACCCGTTTGAATGAAAATAGTGTTGAAAAGTATAAATCCGACTTATGACTTGAGAATCGGAACAGAAGTCAGTCGCAAGTTCAGGAGAATCTGTATCATAATATTAATTCAGTAATTATACCCCTTCTGCAGGTATAACAGGAAGTGCTTTCTAGCAACTAATAGGTTTTATAGCATTGTCTGAACTTAATTCATTTTGTACATTTCTTATAGAAATGCTAAAGCAACTCAGGAACTTCTTTTCACTTTTATTGGCTGTGAATATCATATGTTGTCAACCATAGTATGAGAAGAAAATCTCACACCACAGTCTAATGTAATTATCCTGAGACCAAGATTATTCATCTACAATTCAACTATTCATCTTAAAATTTGTTGCAACACATTATCATAAACTTATGGAAAATGCTGGTTGTAAGAACTTTTTATAATCCAATTAGCATTTTACTGTAGATTAATGAAATAATAACACAACCTGAACTTCCTTTATAAAAAGAGAAAAAGGTATAGTTAATAATTAATCTGTTATCAGAGCAATGCAAAGCTTGACTTTTTTCTTTCTTTTAAGCTCTGTTAACATAGCAAATGAAATCTGTCCTCTATATAACAAATATATATGCAAAAATGCTTAGTAGTAATGCTTATTCATATTATACCTAAAAAAGTATCCAACAAAAAAGTATTTATTTACAATTCTGTACTAATTATGATGAAGACTTAATTTTACTTATTACCATACAACCTCAGAAGCCCAGAATGCTCGGGGGTTTGGAAAGTCTGCATTTCGGAAATTTCCGGATTTTAGATATCTTACTTAAACCAATAGAGATGTCAAAGTTCTGATGTCACCGTGTAGGTACATTATGTCACAATTAAGTGTGCATGTGCAGACGTCTTCAGAACAGACCCGGGAGTCGCAAGGCAACAGCAAATGGTTGCCTTGGTAACGCCTCTGATATTTGCGCAACCAATCGAGACATATGCTGATCTACACATTGGCATCCATTCCAACAACTCCATATAAAAACAGGTTTTAAACAATAAAAACATAAAGAGATATTAAAAAATGATAAAAAGATTTAAAAAAATAGCAGTTTAAAATGAAAAGAATGACTGTGGAATTTCCGCATCATGCCTCAAGTGTTTTAATTTAAAATTTATTTAGCTAATTTTTTTCTCGTCATGAATTGAAAAAAAATCGTCTGGTTTTCGGAGGTTTCCGGATTTTCGAGGTCGGACTGTATATGTCATAATATTACAATTACAGTAATGACATACACTTATTTTTCTAATTATGAAATAAAAACTAAAATTAAATAAATATCTTATAACAATTATTATTAAACTTATTGGCATCCAAAAGTACATACACAGAAAACATCCTTGTAGTTATTTGGACAAATAAACAATTCTCACAGTCACTCTAAATTTCCACAAGTACAGGGTGACTACAAAAGAATACACCAACTCTGAAAGGCTATATCTCCACGAACAACCAATTTAGAGTGCCCTTGTACAAATTATTCAGAGGAAGAGATTGTGAAATTTTGATAAGAGATGCCACTAAGAATTTAACCTTCTATGTATACTTGAAGAAGAAACTAGCACTTTTCTTTTTTGGAAGAATATGCAAAATCGTATATATATATATATATATATATATTTCCCATCAATGAATGCTTACATTGACGAAATCGAAATGAAAATAACCCTAGCCATTGAAACTATAAAACTGAGCAAAGTATGCAGGATGAATATGGATACCAAGCAGATATTGTTTGGGGTTTCTTAAAGTACCCTAACTAAAAAATTCATGAAATTATGGTCTTCATAACCTTATAATGACTAACGAACAAAGGCTGTTGCATTTTTCAGCTTGACAAAATAGCCTTTCAAAGTTGGAATGTCTTTTTGCTATCACCTTGTATAGTTTAAAAACAGTGTACAGAAAAATTATATAGTAAAGAAATATACAAATACAATTATGTAGCAAGTAATTCAAAGTAATACAAACTTCTTTCACAATGACAGCTCCTTTCATGGGAAGAAATGATAGTTGTTTAATTGCTTCATCCACTGATAAGCCTCTAGCCTACAAGATAAATAAATGTTATTTAATAATGGATAAAAAAAATGAGTATATGAAATCACTTTAATTTTTATCTAGTTACTTAATTGTTATTGAACAAAATAAAATTTATCTATTACCTACAAAAAAATATTTCATTAATCAGATTACTTTCAATTAGTACTGCATACAAGATGAATAGGGTTCACAACTTTTTTTTTCCTTCTTTTTTTGAAGAAGTTTTTTTACTATCATGGTTAAAACTATATCAAACAATTTTAAGTCTTGTAGCCTGTTTCATAAAAGTAACTGAAATTTGCTAAAACAGTATTAAAAGAAACATATTGAACTTGACACATAAGAAAATATTTCATGGCAAATTTTTAGCCATTTTTAAAAAGGAACAAACGGAAAGGAAAACATAACTATTTGAAATGGCTTTTGCAGAGTTTATTAAAGAAAAGATATTAAAAAAATGCATACCAGACAAGCAATGTACCACATTTTCTTAGGAGAATACTTAATATTTTCTCGATAGTGACAAACAAACTGAAAAAAGAAAAGATTACATAAATATCTTTGAAAATTTAAAATAAAAAATAAACAAAAAATCTTAAATGAAAGCAAATGTTCATCATTTATTTAATATATAGATATGAAGAAATTTCCTCAATAATTTTAAAAACAGGCAACTTATTAAACATTCTGTTTCAGAAATAATTTTTGAAACATGTTTTACAAAAGGAAAAATGTAACATGCATTTAAGATGCTGACATATCCCAGATGATTTATTAAAAAAAATGCATTTTAAGATGTAAAGTTATGTAAGATTTAGACACATTTTAAAAATTATATTAAGCAGATTGAAATGAAAGTATACTAAAAAATTAAAATTTTTTTAAAGAATTCTGCTTGGTTTTAATTTTTTTCAAAAAAATTCATCTGTAAACAGTATGTAATGAATAAGTATGTGTACAACTGATTTGAAACAAGTCTTTTACTGATATAAAAATAGAATTAAATTTGATTCTTATTGAAATAATCGATATCTCATCAGGCTATATTAAATTAATTAGAACTTTTAAAAACCTAAATATGATTATAAATTGTTGCAGATTTGTATTACCTCTCCACTTATTTACACACACTTTAAGAAAATAACAAGGAAACAATTCAAAAGATTTAATGCTAATGAAACAAAATAAAAACAATTCAATTCTTAAAAAAAAAAAAATGACATTAGAAGGAAAACTTAGATAATCAAACCAAATTACTGAAAAGATAATTTTCAAAATTTTAAGATGGCATGAAAAATGTTTCGTGTGATAACTCTTAACTTTCAAACTCCATTTATCCTTTATTAAAAAAGAACTATATTGCTGGTTTTTATATTTCATCAGCTTGTAAGTTGAGTAATTGTGAGTAGTAATGAGTAACAATGAGTAGGGATAAAAGTGTATAAACACTTAGGGATTTGCAATATCATAAAAAATCAACTGAATGACTTTAAAAAAAATTGCCAGGTTATTTTTAAAACTAATTAACTACTGCTATCAGTACATTTATTACTTGCAAAACCAGAGGGCCCAAATCAACTACTTGGACATTTATTACTATTTTGAATATAGGGATTATATAAAGCTTATAATTTATTAAATTTGAAGTTTCAAGCAACATTATGACGACAGAACATTGTATGACTTTATTCAATAAAATACACAATAAATACTAAAAACAGTTATAGAAAAAAGCAAACATAACCACGAAAAACATAATTACAAAGCATCTGGTGTACACAAAAACAACAGCTTCCAGGAGTACAATGACAATAATACAAAGATTAGTTAACAAACTGAAAAACACACATAAGACAAAGTCAAAACAACAATATACACAAAAAATAAGAAGAGAATCCAGCAGATGGACTTTCTCAAGGTTCACCCCTGCTAGGTTTCTAAATTTCACAAAAATTGGGATAATTTTCTGTAGAGAAACCAACATTGACTGTTTCTCTGAGAACCAAATTATACCAATTTTTGTGAATTTTAGAATCCCAGCAGGGGGTGAACTTTGAGAAAGTCCATCTGCTGGATTCTCTTCTTATTTTTTGTGTATATTGTTGTTTTGACTTAGTCTTATGTGTGTTTTTCAGTTTGTTAGTTAATCTTTGTATTATTCAATGAAAGGTACTTATTGATTTCCTCCCATGATAAATCACCATACTCAGCAGTTACAAACCGTATGCAAGTAGTTTATACTTGGCATCATTTTCATAACAACATCAATGAGGCAGTAAAAAATCAATAAGTACCCAATAAGAAATACATTTATGACAGCAGTTAAGTGTAAATTGTAAGGCTAATTAATTTATGTTATTAAAAATGAATAAATATTATGGAATAAATTTCATAAACATGAATGAAGAATATCTGAATCAAAATAATGCCAAATACTTACAGCAGGCCTAGAGGTTCACCAGGTTTTTGAGGAGGATATACCCAGTCATTTTGATCAGGCCATTTTTCGATTTTTTTATCTTCATTACTAGTATGAAAATTTTTACTTTTGTATCCAAATTCACATGATAAGATGCCGGGCAAAAGATTTATAACAATGTTTCTAGATTGTGCAAGATTTGATAATAAGTTCAGAGCCATTATTCTGTAAGGAAACAGTGGAGGAATTATCATTCACTTTAGTCATTAAATAATATAAATTACACAGCATAGTCAAAAGATGTAAAAGAAATTAAGTATGATTTTGTATTAAAACGCTTCACATATGACCCATTTATTTGCAAACAAAATATAATTATGAAAAAAATATATAAAAAAAGAATTCTATTCTAAATTTAATTAATTAGTTCTGAAATATAATTGCAATCCATAAAATCAAATTCTAACATATGCATGATAAAGTTTTCTTTTACAACAAATCTGACAAATAAAAAATTATCAATACTAAGGAAATTATTGCTTTTTATGGGTTAACCTGGAGTTTAGAGTGCGTATTCACTTCGTTTCCCTTAAGCTCGCCAATTGTTTGTGGCCAAAAGAGAGAGTGCCAGAACATTTTTTTTGGATGCAAGTTGAAAATTTTTTAGGCATCATTTATGCATGTGCCAACAGTGATTTGTTTACCAGTCTACGGTGCATGCATCGACAATGATTTGTTTATCAGTCTATGGCGCATGCCCTTAATTTTGCCTCATTTCCACTGGTCCACCTTCTGCTCTTTTCAATTTGATTGGTCAGCGTACAAATTTGAATATTACTTCGTTTGGAATTTTTGATCATTTACCAAACGATTTTTTTCAATAACCGTTTGCTTCTCTTCTAAAGATTTTCGTTCCTCGAGTTTGCTGATTCTCTTTCTCTGTATTGCTGATTATGGCTTCCACATATCAAACAAGGAGTGTTTTTTTTCTGGGAACAATGGTTCCCTTGCTACGTTTCATCGTCTTCAGATGTACTGTTTTTCCTGCGTTCGTGCTTTCCCTCCGTGTTTTGTTTCTCAACGAAAAAGCAAAGCTATGGGTGGCCCACTTTGCTGAAAGTGAAGCCGCTGATGTTTTCTTAAGTTCAAAAAATTTACCCGGAACATACTTGCAATGCCTAAGGTATTGCATGCTCAATCTCTTCTTTTGAGATGCCGTAGGCATCGAATGCACAGGAGACCTATAAAAAACTTACTGCGCATCCTAAGCAGTGTTTGGCAACAGCAAATAAAATTGCGCCAAAGAAAATTGGCAAGAAAATAGTATGCAATAAACTCCAGGTTTACCTTTTTTATGTAATAAACACTTCGCATAAATCCCTTTAAAAAGTTATAGTAATGAAGCTAAATAGTTAATTAATGGTCATTAAAATAAGACAGCTTGTACTTTTAATTTTTGGAAGTTACATAAAAATTATACCAAAGATTTTTAATTACTATTTTTGAAGAGTTTTTTTCCTCCTTTTTTTTTCCATCTCAGCAGCATAAAGGAAATAAAAATATAATTTTTAAAAGAATTTTTATCAATTACTAATTTTAATATATCTGTTAATATATCCTTGTCTTACCAGTTTACTTCTCTTCTGAAGGGGGGGGGGGGGACACAGGATTCAGCATGGTGATCTAAGTTCCCTTAATTTTAAAGCAAGACATAAAAGTGAAATAAATGTTTGCATGCAAATTAAATTAGAAAATAGATTACAGAAAAATCACAGAAAGAAGAAAATGCTCTCAAGTAAAATTGAAAGAACTCAAGAAGAGAATAACATATATATGGCAAAATAAGATTAAAATCTATATGGAAGAAAAAGTAAAAGTGATTTTAGACAGTCCCAAGTTTCATCAATTTTTTCAGTGAAATTAATTGTGATCATATTTACAGAGAAAATTTTAATTACCATATACTATTCTAATTATGCATTAAGTTAAAAAAACCTTACAAATATATTCTTAGTGAAATTTATTTCATACAGTTTTAAAAGCATTATCCCTTTCTTACAACAACTGAATAACTGTCTCATTCAGGATTCTAATGATGACTGATTGAATTTATAAATATAAAGCACACAAACAAAACAAATCATATGATATGCTATGCTACATATAGCAATACGACACAAAAATAACTGTTGAAACTATCCTTACTCCAGAAGCAAGTTAAAAAGTGATATATATGCATATGTATTGATTTTAAAAAAATAAATAAATAAAATAAACATGCTTCCCTTTAAAAAAGAAGTTTGTGAAAGAAAAATTACAATTTTCTTAATTAAAACAGCAATGTTCATTATTATATCCATATCGAAGTTTACGGGGATATATTAATTAAATAACTTCAAATAACTGTTCACAATTCAAGAACAGAAATCTGAAAGGTAAAGTTGTTACAAAGAAAGTCATGCTTTACGAAACCATAATTCGAAACGATCTATCTAATAACAAACTATTCATAAAATATTTTCAACTTAATAATAAATACTACATTACAAAACGAAATATCATGTTTTTTATAGTATCATTTTGAAATCTTATGTTATGACTACCTAAGATTGTAACGATTAAATTAAACCTCTCATATAACTTTGTGTTGAAAATTTGAATGAAACTTACTTAACAAGCCAAGCTAATTTTAGAAAAATTATAAACTTTTTAATATTTGCCGGAAAATTTACGAATTTTTCAACAATACAAATCCATGTTGTTTATTTATTTTTCTTTATATTTTAGTAGTGTTGCCAATAAAATATACCAAATTGCCACTTTGTATAGAAGATAAAATTTTGGCAAATATTGACGAATCAGCAAAGCGGTTACTAAATGGCAAATGATGGCTGCAAAATTTGATGACTAAACTTTATATTTTCTGATGACAAATGTATGCATAATTTTTTATTGTTGTTTCGAATCAACACAACCTAGTTCCAATCACAAACAAGGGCATTACAATTACGGCCTTATTCACCAAACCGGCGGTTAAACAGCCTTTCACGTAACCAATGACTGAGGGTTAAAAATTGTGAATACAGTGATAACAGCCAGTCATCGGTATGGACCTTATGCCTGTGACGTCACAGCCTCCGACACGTGACCTGCCGGAGGCAGCCATTGGTCAGTCTTAAACAGCTGACTCGGAACTGCTTTTATTTCTGAGTCGCTTATAGGCCGATCGTTTTGTTTATTCCTCCACACAGCTGTTTTTTTATACTCTCGAACCCAAACGGTGCATAAGGTCCATTCTCAAACGTTGGTTGCGCGACCAGCATTCATGCCAGCTTTTCCTGCATTTTCGTCTCCGAGATGAATTTCCATTGGTCCAAATATATCACATGATTAACAGCTGACTTTTGGCTCGTAATCGCTCTGTAGTCATAGGCAAAATTGCATCAGGTTTTATTCGGCAGTGCAAAAAAAATGACTATGTCGAAAACGGAAGCGAGAAAGAATTTTACGGTGTTTGAAAAGGAAGCGTTGTTGGGAGAGATAGAAAAATATAAAACGGCTGTTGAGAACAAATGTACAAAGGCCAATGCCAATTGTGAAAAAACCACAGCCTGGATTGAAATAACCAAAAGGTTTAATTCTACTCCAGGTGTGAACAAACGTATAATGATTCAACTACAAGGTTTTTATCAGAATTTAAAAAGAAGGGCAATGAAGAAAAAGGCCGAAAAAAGAATAGACATTATAAAACTGGCGGCGGTCCCTCTACCAGTCATTTAGGACCAACTGAAGAAAGATTGATCGCAATGGGAGTGATGAGAACACCCCTCTCAAATTTATATGACGATGATCATTTGTACCATGTAATGACGGAAACTCCACCGCCACAGTTGCCTGCAGATAATTCCTTTTCAGGTGTGTATAGCTATTTTTTGGTTTTAAGGTAGATGCTCCAGTTTTGACCAGAAAATTTGATTGGAATTTTCACTGCGGATGACTGGCTAAAGCTTTTAAACTATTTTTTAGTTAATTTTATTGCCTTTCTGTTAATTACGAAATCTTTCTCTGAAAAATTTATATTTTGAGTTATGAATTTTTAAATAATTTATCCCAATTTGTACCAGTTTTGGCCACATTAATACACTATATAACAGGCATTTTAATGAATATTAAGTAAATATAAAGCATTTTTATGCAGTATGTATTTTATTACATTTTCATAATTTTATATCATTTTTTGTTGAATTTGTAAAAACTTAAAATAAAATATACATAGGTTGATTTTAGCTGCAAGTTTCAGTTTAAGAGACAGGAATGCAGAAAATAAATATTTAATTTGGTTGGTTGGAAATGTTGGATATACTTGCATAATTTTTTTAATGGGGGAGGTGGTGAAGTTATATGCAAATATTTAAAGCATGCCTTTATGAAATAAAAAAAAATTGAAGTTTCATCAGTATTATACACCTGTTTGGGATTACCTAAAACACTCGTTTCTTCTGCTACTAGATCCAGAATATCCTTACTGGTAATAACAGCCGAGTTAGTGTTAATTTTTCTTCTTGTTTCGGATTTCTGTACAGATGGTGTCTGTCGCAACCGCCTGCTTCATATATCCTCAAATGTTGGTGCACCATCTTCGACCGAATCTAGAATTTGCATATTACTACGTCGTTGATTAGAATTGTGCTGCAGATTGTTGGATGTAGCTATTGCATCAGAATTGTTGGATGTGGCTATAGACCTACCTCTTTTTGTTGACGAGTTTTGTGTATTATATGAAGTAAGCATCCTGCTGCACAATCTTTCCACTGGGTATTTGGAACGATCAACAGGAAAAATTCCAGTACCTTTAAATCCAGCTCAGCTCGTACTATTCAGCTAAGTTAAAATAAAAATATATTATACATAATAAAGTAGACTAATGAGAGAGCCTATCCACCATTAGAATTTGTCTAGTAGATACCATAGGGATAAAAAAACTAGGTGACCCATAATCACCCCTGGTCACCCTATTGATTCTGTGTTTGCAAAATTTTTTAAGTAATAATTTTAAAGCTTATTAAATTAGCCTGATAAATATGGTTAGAAAATATAAACTTAAAAAAGATATTAGGTTTCTAGAAGTCAAAATTAATGAAGCTGTTTCAAAGATTGAAAATGAAAATTTCAGTGTGAGAGCTGCTGCTGTAGTTGTTGAAATTCCGTTCTCAACTTTACACTCTCACTTAATGAAGTTACAGAATCCATCACAGTAGTAAAACATATGGGAGATGTTTCCTATATTCCTGCAGAACATGAGAATGAGTTGGCTGCTTGCCTAGCCCAAGTAGCACACTATATTGCTCAATATTGTAAAATTGGAAAAATCAATATTGTACAATATTGATTTACAATATTGTGACAAAGTAAAATGTAAGACTTTTCCCATATTGCTCAATATTGGGTTACAATATTGTTCAACGTAGTTCCCAATATTGTTCAACGTAGGTTCCCAATATTATACAACGTTGTTTCCCGATATTATACAACGTAGTTCCCAATATTGTACAACATTGTTTCCCGATATTATACAACGTAGTTTCCAATATTGTACTACGTATTTTCCCAATACTCTTTGTATTTAATTTATACTTTTTTTTTACCTGCAGTTGCTACCATTACGTCTGAAACTATGTTCCAAAAAAGTTACTTTTACCTAAGCAAAAAATTCATTTTTTCCTTACCTTTCAGATTATTCAACGAAAAAGAATAGCTGAAATCTGAAACATCACACTAAATTAGTTCAACTCCAATTTGCTCTCCGAGTTTAATCATGAAGGTAGTGAACTAGATTTCCAAAATATTTAGACATACTGAAATAAGGAAATGTTTAGTTGATCGAAGCTTTCGTTTAATGATTATTGTATCTTACTCTCATTGTCAAGGTCTCAATTTTACTTTGAGCTGCCTGTAAATGATTTTTGTAAAGATGTACCAAAAACTGCGCAAATCTGCCAAACTGAAAGCCCTAAATTAGTATGTATTGTTTAATACTGTAAGTTCATTGCAGAAAAAAGGTTAAATAAAAATTTCCCCCAATTTTTTTTATATCTCTGAATAATATT
>BGPR01032335.1:0-17557 GCA_013235015.1 Araneus ventricosus | reverse complement strand
TATTATTTAGAACATCATTGAAGAATATTATTTAGAAGATCATTGAAGAATATTATTCATATCTGGAAGCTTTTAGCTGTCATTCATTGTGAACCATTGCATATTTGATTTACCGTTAGCTAAAGAAAATATATAACTTCTGTAATTCCGTTCTGCGCTTGAGCTATTTAAAGTAAACTATCTTTCCAAAGAGACTAATATTCTAAAAAATTCGTAAAAGTCTGATCACATCAGTGCCTAAAGAGAGATCAAGTAATTCAAGTCTTTTCCCTTGCCATAATGACTTTTTGGATTCCGAAGTTTTATGTCGGAAGTCAATAAAAACCTTTGAGAGCTTCTTACACATCATAGAATTTCAAATAGTTGATTAAAGTTGATCTTTTCTCACAAATTTGAAAATAATAATGAACTTTAAAAAATCAAAGCCGCTATCGATTAATTTATACCAAAATTAGGACCAATAGCATTAAACGTAGTAGTTTAACAATAAATCACAGCAATAGAGGCTTTTTATAAAGTTTTAAACAGTGGATTACGGCATAAAAATAGATATTAAATTTTAATACTCGATATCAAAATGGAGAACTACTTCACTTTTCTTCTATAATTGACGTATCTTTAGTGAAATAAAAATATTACAGATAACATAGATTCAATATTTTGCATTAGTCTTAAATTTATTTTATTTTTACAAGATTGACAAATTAAAGTATGAAGCCATTGCTAATAGAAAAAAATCCTTTGAAGCAAACTGAAAACAGTACTGTTAGCTTTTCAGAAATCGTTCTTTTTATAGCAATTATGAAATAAAACATAGAGTTCCCAAATGTGAATTGCAGTTGGTTCTTGCAATTAATTTTGATTTCTCTTACAAGAAAATGAAATCCTTGACTTTTGAGTTTTTCTCTTTTAAGTATCGTTATTGTTTTTTTCACACCTTTCCGTAATAATTACAATTGTAATTATTGTGCTTAATGCGTGCTCAAGTTGTGAAACTTCTTTTTCAAAAATGAAAATAAGTGCCAGATAAAAGTTCTCTCAAATTTGGAATTCCAAAAAGAAATGTTGAGCTTTGGAAAAGTTTTCTAGCAAATTTTTATTTCTACATTCTCATTTTCAGATTCCAATTAAAAATTTTCAACTTCAAATTCTTTACTGTTCCGATTCTTTCTAACACTTAAGAACAAGAGACTTTTTAAAACTTTAAATTTTATTCTGCATAAGAAAGAGATTAGTTAGAGGGATAATTCTTAATTGCGTTTGTACTTCTGGAACTTTTTTCTAACACTTAATTTCATTTACTTATTCTACTACCACTTTTCCTTACGTTGATTAAAAACTTAGATGAATTATTGAAACATCATTCGACGATTTAAGGAACTGCTTTGCATTCTGGATGAGTTTTCTGGTTTGTTTATATGCCTGTAATTATTTACGGTGTAATGTTAAATGAAGTCAATGGATCTATTAAAAAAACCAGAAAACTCGCCCATAAGGTTTTTAAGGCCAAATTCATTTGCTAAAAGTCTTTTAATATTCTGTTTAGGACTTTCTATGAAGCGAGGAATGCGATGAATTTAAAATAGTACTATTTGGGTATAATTAGAAAAATACTGAAGTTTGGGAAGTGCGTGCGCGCGCACACACACGTACACATGCACACACGCACAAACAGACACACACGCACAAACACACACACACACACAAACACACGCACAAACACTCTCCTTTATTATTTATAGAGATAAACAAAACAAAACATCTTTGTACTTAATTAAAAGTTTAATTCAAAGTTTATTGGTTGCATATATCCTGTTTTTTAAAATTCCGTCTAGATTAACCGGATGTCCGGACGAACTGGGTCCGGATTAGTGGGGCGCTACTATATTTGCACTTATGTCTTGAAAGGGAAGAGCGTCTTTATCTCTACTAATAATAAAGGAGAATGTGTGTGTGTGCGTGTGTTGGTCCTCTACAGGGAGACCGCTGGACCTACAGCTACGAAACTTGGCACAAACATACTTTGAAGGGTGGGAATGCGCACCACGGGGCACTTTTTTGAAATTTTAATTAATTAAAAATTAATCGAAATTACGAAGTTTTTCTTCAATAACTTTGGAACATATTACAGCACAAAAATTATATTTGCACCATCTCAAAGTGCAAAATATTACCTTTACAATGATATAAATTAAGTTGCAGTACAATTTTATTTTCGAGTTTTAATAATTTTTTAAATATATTTTTTTGGTATAATTTACAATAATACTTTTCATTTTCTCAACGCAATTCAAACTGTTTTGATTGTTTAAACAAATATTTAATTACGCATTTCTCTTTCATTGTTGAAAGTTGAGGTAATATCCTAATACATTTCCTGAGATATTACGTAGATTGAGAAATATATCCAGTAAGCTGAATGATTACGGCTGCTATGTTTTCATTCTTTTTTCAGCATATTTTAATCCAGCCAACATGCCTCTGTCCATAAAATGTACTGCGTCCTTTAAATCTTGAAATCGAATGCATATTTTGCAAGAGAAATAAGAAATTGAAGATGGAGCCAACGATGTGTAATTAGATGATACATGACATAGTCAGTTATTTGCCTCCATTAGGGACATTTATGTAGACAATGAACAGACCAGGTGGAAGGTAGCTAAAAGAACATGGGGTAAATATGTACCACAATCTGAAGTTTAAAATTACGTCATTAAAGGAGCCATTATTATAAAATGATGCAAGATTCAATTGAAATCATATTCCCGGCGAACAAGCTGGTCACAGAAGGCGGCTAGTGTTTTTATAAATGTAGAGGGTTTTACAAAATACAGAGTGTCCATCATAAAAATTTGCTTATTCTGAAGGTCCCAGAACCGGTTCTACGACTCCAAACAAAACAAATCTTCATTACTATGAAATACCACGTTTGTACACTGTGAAAGAAAAATCGTCAAAAATTGGCGTTGTGCATTATTTTAGGCGACTTTTGCAGATTTTTTTTTTTATTATTGAAGCAAAACTGAAGAGTTCATATATTTTTTTAGTTTAACTAAAAATTCTGCGGAAATTGAGTTTTGAATGTATACCCCTTTTTCATCCAAAATATCATTTCTACGCTCTTTTTTAAAGTTTTACGAAGTTCATCATTTACACTACATTTTAGTATAATTTTTCTTTGTTTGGAGCCATAGATCCCTTTCTAATGCCTTCTGAATACAGGATTTCTAATTATAAGAAGCCATAGATCCGACTCTAGAGCCTTAAGAATACATGTCTTCTAATTATTAGGAGCTATAGATCCGACTCTAGAGCCTTCTGAATACACGACTTCTAATTATAATAAGCCTGTATATATTTTTTAGTTAATTTTCAGGAATTAAAAAATTATAACTCAAAAAATTTTTTAATAATTCTTTTTTTCTCTCGATTAATTATTACTGACAAAAGACAAAGAAGCCAGTTACTTTTATTATTAAAGAAAGTTTTCAGTTTCATAACTAATGAGATTCTTGGGGTGCGACAAATTTTAATTTCAAATCGTATTTTCAATTTTTAATTAATGGAGTATTCTCTTTTTCTAATAGAAATGAATGCTAAATGGACAATTAATAATAAATGGATATTTTTGTATTCGCGTTTATAAAACAACCACAATATAGTTTTAATTGAATTGTTGAAAATTGTAATATTTTCCTTCTTTATATCTTTTAGTGGCTTTTATAGCATATGATGATCTAGAATAATTGTTTTAATTATCTATCATCAGACTATGTGAAAACATTTTATGGAACCAAAAAACATTTCAAAACACATTTCTTTTTTTTCCCTAGGAAAAAATCCTTAAAAGTAATTAAACATTAGTGTTTCTAAAACGTATTATGGAAAGTGTTTTATTATTACGGTCATATTTTTCAATTTAACCGTTTTTAGTAAATTATCTTTCAATTATTATTTTCCTTAATCATTTTCTCGGAATTTATTACTTTTTTCCAAATTTTAATTAAGAAATCGTATTAAATGTGATTTAAATTCTTCACAAATAAATATTCTGTCGTAAAAAAATAAGGTTACCGAGATTCTGATTGAACATTTTTGATTTTTGCTTCTGTGATTGGATGCGTTTTGCAATTATTTACAAATAAAACCAACAGTCATTAAAAATAATTATCTTTCGTCATAATCAGTTGCATTTAGTTTAACTTCAGATATATAAAAGACCAGAAGAAATAAATTCTTGAAATCCCAAAGAGCAATATTAAAAAAATCCATGTAATAAATTCTTCAGTAATTTTTCTCTCACTATTAAACATGTCTTCAGAAATCATATCAGCTTTCTTGTATCTTTCTTCGTTTTCTAAAAATATGTTGTACAAATATTATCTTTGACAGTATTTCGTATTCGACTTTGCAGAACAAAGAAAACCCAAACAAGGTTTTCTTTAACAAGATGATGTTTTTAAGTTGGCGTACTAACTGGAAAAAAAGAATATCCGAAACCCTAGTTGTCTTTTACTCGCTTGATTGCATCAGTCGTTGCTTTCTGTGCATAACATGCAATAAACAGGAAGAATGACAGCCTGAAAACACATTTTTAAATATGTTAGAAAACATCCATTGTTTTGAAATATGTTAAAACTTTAATAGTCATAAACTGAAAAATCTAATATTTGTTTCTGCTTAGTCACATGAGAGCCATTGAAATATTCACATTGATTATTCATAATCTTGCTATTTGGATGAAAGCCGTTATATAAAGAATAAAATATCGTTATAAAATTGTATTTAAAACTAATTTTGAGAATTGTATCAAAGTTAAAGAAAAAAGTGCACGGAAAGAGAACGGGCATCCCTGAAAATATATTTTGCTTTGATTTTTTATACTGGTGTATAAATAGTATTTGTAAATTCATAACTTCGAAACTGATGAAGAAAAACGTTAAAATTTCAATTAATTTTTATTTATATAAAAAATTAATTATAATTTGGAAATGATCTTTCTTAGTGAGCACCTACTACCCAAGAAGTAACTCTGTTCTGTAGAGTGTTTTCAACGATTTTTACATCACACATCATCCACCATGCAATTTGCAAAAAGTGTGCCGATGAACATTCTCAAGTTAAATAGAAAGATGCGAATATCGTTTAATAAAAAATACATGATGCGGTGGGCGATATTTGTAGTGATGAATATAACCAAAAAAACATTGAAAATAATTCGAATCTATAAATATACAAGGATAGCAGAGAAAACAGACTACACAGCACAGTTGGTAACTACTCATTCTTTTCTAAATTATAATTTTTTTGCAGAATTGAAAAAAATGTATGCACATTTAAGTTTTTAAGCTTGAATAGAAAGTCTACGAGAGTAAACTTTTTAAAAAAAGTTTGCAAGCCTTTGTTAGGTAAACCATTCTTATGAATAATGCTCGTCAAAAGATGCAGCACAGTTTTGGACTGATCTTATTAAAGTACTAGGGACTTGAAGAATTTCTTGGACTGATAGCGATTTCTCTTCTAACCTCCCTTCACTGTCATTGTCCTCATGTTCTGTGGCTTTTTCTCATCGAAACCGATCACTACAAATGAATTGTTGATCACTAGAACCAGCGGAGATTCTGCGTGTTTAGATACGGAGGATCCGTTCCACGATATTTTGATCAGTACAATCGATTGATCGGTACATCCGTGATCATTACAAGCGGCGTCTATTGTACGATAAATAGCTGTTATAAGACAGACGAGCGAACGATAGGATGGATGGACAGATATCCTTCCTGAAAACTGCGTGATGAGTTATGCAGAAGCACTTCTTCCCTTCATAGACCAATCAAAATTTGGACGGACAGTTTATCAAGTTTGATGGCCATACTTAATCCTAAATCCCACCATAGTATGGACCGAGAGATTCAAACCCTTTTGCTCTCCCATAAACACATTTATCTGAGATGGCTTAAAACCCCCGTCGGTTATTTAGGCAACGAATGCGCAGACCAATTAGCCAAAGAAGACATCACAAAAAGCGACCCTTTCTTTCTACCTAAGCCACTTTCCTACCTGCAATCTGAGATTAGGTCAGCTGGTTTAAGCATCTGACAAGACAACTGGGATAACGGAGAAACTGGCCGCAGTACACACGATATAGTACCTGGGGTCTCAAACCAGCCAGTAGGATGGAATAGAGAAGAGCTAATGTTCGTTACAGGACACGGGCCCTTCCCTTCATACCTTAAATCTTCGAACATATGAAACTGCTCGTGCGGAGAAAAAGGAGATCCAATGTACTATGCCACAAAATGTCGGTTTACCCTCTCCTGGCATTTCCAAACTCCTACAGTGTGACATAAATTACAGTGGTTGAAAACATTCTCACGAATAACTTATCAAGAACCCGACTTCGACTCCTAATGCGCTTCATGTGTGACGAGAACAATCTCATTGTAGAGGATAATCATTGACCACGCATCCACCCAGATTGACACACACTTCCGGCTACTTATGACTCTTCCTTTTTTTTACTCTACGTATTTTCATTTTTTTCTATTTTTTTTGTTTTCTATGTTGTTCTGTCCAGCGTATGTTTCTTCTACGTTATTATTTGTTTTTGTCCTTTCTTAAAAAATAAAAATCTCCTCCATCCATCCAAACCGGAAAGGAGCCAAATTGCTCTAAACACGGGGATACAGGTGGTGTTATGTAATTTAATGATCAGTTATATACAGAATGCAACAACTGATGCTAACACGTTTTGGACTAAACTTTCAAAAGACAATTTTTCAATATCTTCAGATTGTTTATTCTTTTGGTGTGTGTATTTCTGATTTTGTTCATATAATTTAAAAAATATTTGTTTCAATCAGTATGCATTTTTCAAAATTATATTTTGACAGTATAAAACAGATAAGTATGGATATTCACACGTTTCCCCATACGCATTAACCCCTTAAGTCTCGCGCCCTTTATATTGACGTGCATAGAATTATCGCATTTTTAGGCTTATAAACTAAAAGTTAATCATTAATTATCTTTATAATTTGCAATTAAAAAAATTAACGTAGAATCCATAAGTATCTCAAGTATTCTATACCTTCTTAAATGAATGAAAACGTCAGCTCCTTTCCAAAACAGGAGGGGTCATCTTGTTAGATAGGGAAAAAAAATGCGAGACTTAAGGGGTTAAATGAAATTAAAAAAAATTACGAACAAAAATTACGTTGAATCCATAAGTATCTCAAGTATTCTATGCTTTCTTAGATGAATGAAAACGTCAGCTCCTTTCCAAAACAGGAGGGTTAATCTTATTAGATAGGGAACAAAATGCGAGACTTAAGGGGTTAAATGAAATTAAAAAAAATTACGAACAAAAATTACGTTGAATCCATAAGTATCTCAAGTATTCTATGCTTTCTTAGATGAATAAAAACGTCAGCTCCTTTCCAAAACAGGAGGGGTAATCTTATTAGATAGGGAAAAAATGAGAGACTTAAGGGGTTAAATGAAATTTTTTTTTATTATACAATGGTCAAGAGTAATTTTTGGTACAACTGATGTCAAACGTTTGAAACTATAATTTAATTGGCATATAGAGGAGAGAAAGACGAATTTGTACCGGCGGCGGCGCTTAGATAGCACGGTATCATCACTTCAATTCTACCAAATATTTGAGCCGTAAAATAGGCAAATTGATATCATTGTATGATATCATTTTTAGGAGAAAGTGATGCATGGTTATAGTTAGAGAGAAAGTGTTTTAATTCAGGTATCATCAAATAATATTTTAACAAAAGACAAAGGGCCCTACTAATTTTCTAAATTAAGTAAGAAAATATGTTATTATATCCTCAGATTGGAAATGTCTTTATCTACGATTTACTATAATCTTTTCCTTAAAATAATTTAAATTTAAGGTTAGAAGGATTTTTTTTTGTTGTCCAAAGATTGCTTAGATTGGACCACTAAGGGCTGCCTAAATTGGACCATTTAAATCAATGAGGGTTCTTATCTTAAAATAGAGGAGTAGCTCAGAAAGCAGTTTATCACAGCTAATTGCCCTCATTAACAGTAAGTGGAACAAGTCAAATAAAAAAAAGGCAATAAAGCCACCAAATTTTAGATGAAAAGGTAAAAAAACTTAGGATGCGTATCATTTGTGAGAGAAAAGGGAGGAGAGCAAGTGTTACGGTGCATAAAATGTCGTATTTGGGTTCAAAATTTGTGATCTGGCGTGAATTTGAGAATTAAAAAAATATTTTTCCTTTAATAGTGCTTAAAGAATTCGGTGATCCAATCTAGACAACCAGTTTCCTTGATTGGACCAATGACACATTTTTAAGCTGCTTTTTTCCTAATTTAATGGGTATTTCATAAAAAGCTAATTACACTCTTCTGAAGATAAATAAACTCCATCACAAAAAAATTTATAGTTTATTTTTCAATAAAATTACTTTACCATCCTTGTACGTTAAAAAATGTCCAGGTGGTCTAAAGCTGGTGACTCTCCCCTATTTCTATGAAATAGGGGAGAGTCACCAGCTTTAGAAATAGGGGAACTCTCCCCTATTTCATAGAAATAGGGGAGAGTTCCCCTATTTCTCCCCTAGAAATAAATAAAATATCTATATTTATTAACTGAATTTTTCAGTTTTTGTTCAGAATTTAATAATGTATAAAGTGAAATATAGTTAGAACAGTCTCTATAACAATCAAAATTTCCCTGTCAGACAAAATGTGCGGTAGGCAAAACAAAATACGAGGGCTGTTTTTTCAGTAAATACGGTTTTGAAATTAAAAACACAAAAGTGTACTTCCTTTTTCAATTTTATTTTTACATGAAAGCCTGTACTTTAATCTACTTTTCGACCTAATTTCCATCAAAATTAAGGCATTTGTCGTATCCTACAACCAGATTATGAAATCCATCCTCATAGAAATCTGCTGCCTGCCTATAGTGAGCACAACTTACGATAATTTAAGTGTGCTCTCCCAATTCCATAAAGAGCACTTCTTGAAACTTGAGGTAACTCATTAGATAAATATGAAATGGTAACGCGTCTGTTCTCTCGAACTTTTCCATAAACTTTCTGCACCAAGTCTTCAGTAATGACAGAAGGTCGTTCGCTTCTTTCCTCATCATGCTCACTCGTGTGGTCATCTTTAAATACTCTAACCCATTTTCTTACCATTCCTTCTCTCATAATGCTTTCTTCATATACTTCACTGACATGCCGATGAGTTTCAGCCGCCTTTACAACTTTTGCCTTAAGAAAATGATTGACAGAGCGTATTTCACAAACAATTGACTGATGCATTTTAAATACTCACAAACAGACTTAAATGCGGTGGAATTCTTCCCCAATGGCGTCTGTGGCTAGCCAACAGATACAGATACTCAACGCGCATGCGCGGAGCTTCAGCCGGATTTCAAAACGGTGTTTACTTAAAAAAATATGCCTCGTACAACAGCCCTCCCCCTTCTAAAATACCTGAAAGGAAAAGGAAGGAGTTCATTGTCCAGGTGAACTCATTCATCATCACTGATCCTTCTAGAAAAATTCCTGTCACGGTTCGGAATCTCTTTCAATAAAAACAATCCGTCTATACGCTGGTTATGAAAGTGTGATCAGGAACATCAACTTTTCTTCCATAATATCTTTAACCGAATTCTTGCGAGTTCGGAGCTGTTTCTAGAGAGTTTTCGTCATGATTTAAGAAATTATTCAACTAAATTGTTTTTTCGCTATAAACTTCAGATTAAATTTATATCTAATTTTTCATTTAATTTTGAATATTTATCGCTTATTCTGGTTTGAGAGAGATGGATATACGAAGGGTTGTCTAATTTAAAATATGAAATCTGTTGGCTTTAAATTATTTAACGAAAATACTAACTTAATTAAAAATCTCTGATCGTAGCATTATTTTACGTTTCACTACAAAAAATGCTTTGCATAAATTATGCTCATAGTTATGATTTAGTAACTGGAAGCAGCTTCCGAAGGAATATAAATTTGAATAATATATATTGAAATAAACAGTCAATGCAATTTAAAATAATGAAATTTAAAACTATTAGGCAAAAATTTATGAAAAACGATGAAAAAATATTATTTGCGCTTTATCAATTTAACGTTAAAACGTTAAAAGTAAATATTAAAATATTTCGAGTCCACTTTTTCAATTTCTGTTAAGTTATAAAAAATAGTTATGACGGGAGGCTGTCTTTTTTTTTTGAATTTTCAATAAATAATAATACGGATAAGGGATTTCCTTCAAGATTGTGGAATAAAATATGCTATTTCCCAAGCGTACAAAGATAAAAAGATGCAGCCTCGAGTGAAAAACATCAAATTAGTTTTATTTTCTATCAGCACTCAGGCTGATTGATATGCTTTAAATCAATGAGATAAAAATTTCAGCATGTATCCTATTGGTAACAACAGACATTAGAGCTTCAGTCTTATTCTCAAGATTTTAGAAGGCAAAATTGGGTATGTTGCTTAAAGGCAACACTGAGCCTTTAAGGGTTAAAGTGTATTTTTTAAAAATATAATTTCACTGTTTAGAAGATAAATAAATTTTTAAAAATCTACTTATTTTATTAAAATTACCTTTCTATTACTGTACAGAACAGAACGCCGTCCCTTACCTCCGTACCCGTGATCAGACCGGTCACTGAACGGTGTGATGGGCAAGACACGGGAATTTTTTTTAAGAAAAAGAAAAACAAAATAAACAAAAAGAAGGAAATATATACACTATGTACAGCACAGGCATTTTCACCTTTACACTATTAGTTCGTAATAGTCTTCTTTTGTTTAGATGTTGAAATGCCTTTCTTTTATTTGAAGAGGGAATGTCTGGTAATTGAGCTACTTAGTTCAGCTCGCTGGGAAGTTGAAGGCTAGGGAGGCCGGAAAAGATCTCGGTTCTCTCTAATGAATTTGATAATCCCACGAATTTTCTGCCTGGAGACGAGGTTATTGGCGACCCTTTTCAGCCATTCTTGTTCGAAGTTTGGCGCTGGCTTCCTCATATGCCAAGACACTCTATTACTGTACATTAAAATTGTCGAATTCGGACCATCTGGATATGTTTTAATGTACAATATTAAAACATATCCAGATGGTCCGAATTCGACAATTTCCCCCTATGTTAGGCCTTTAAAGAGAAAATCCCAGTTAAAATTAAGATGTTTAGAGAGAATTCTGTTTAGCCACAAACTCAGTATTATCGTTAAGATAACACTGCCTTACCAACATTATCCTGTGCCACAGAACATTGTGATAGAAAAGATAAAAAGAGTGAAAAAAATTATTCTCTCCGACTTCTCGCTGGATTGACCAAGTGTGAAATCGTTTATGAATGGTGCGACAAAGAATTATTTCAACAATAGTTAGTTACCCGAAGAAAAATATAGAAATAAAAGGGAAATTTGACTAGAACATTTTGCTTAGAGGGGAAACGAAAATGATAAAGGGGAAAAAAATGAGGTAAAGTATGAAATCCTTGATAAATAGGTTCTATTCTTTAACGGTATTTCGGTTGGGAGGATAAACGTTCGATCTTAGTTTTGCAACAGTTTTCTCATTTATTGGAATGACATCAAATGAAGGGATTTTGTTAAAGACTTTTTTTATATATAAATGATGATACGGTTGGTTTAGTACTTTTCGGAAAGTGGTTTCTCAACGAATGGGATGAATTTCTAATTTTTTTCAGGCATAATTGGTCGTTTTTTCGTATAATATATGCTGCGAACTTGTCTTAAACAATTTTAGCTGGCGTTTATAAAGTTGCTTGTATTGTATAGTATCCAAAATTAAAGTTACAAACATGTTTATTAAAATACCTGAAAATGGCCTCCAATGATCTGGAAAACAATCGCTATATAAATTGTGGTTTTTTAGTTTAGTTTAGTTATTTTAATGTTCCGTTTTGCAGAAACACGAAGGTTAATTTGGGACAGACCTCGTGATTTTGAACCGTGGTCAGATGAACAGGACAACACATGAGCTGTCACCCCTTCTCCAAACTTTCGCACTACACCAGCGGGAAGACATGTGGTGACTTTTGACTATTAGTGACTGACGTACAATATGCCCACGTATTATGGGCATATTGTAAGTCAGTGACTAATAGTCAAATATGGTGGATCTTAAGTCTAATCGGGTTTAGAACCTGGAACCTTACTATTGGGCCAACGTGGCCTTATAGAATTTGGGGAAAGACGAGAATATATTGCACTGGATTTTCCGATGATTTTGTGCTTCTAGTGAAAAGAAGGTGCTTGTCATACTATAAGGCCAACTAAATCAGTGAATCTAAATGCTATATAGAACATTTGCGAATCTCTCGGATCCCGCCAACGAAAGTCCATACATAAAGTTTCTTTGTTTTAAAAGAAAGGGATTTGCTAATCATTGATCTCGTATCTGTGATCGTTCATAATCTATGATCATTTTCCGTTAGTGTCCGTTGTGTAGTTGCAAATTTGGGTTTGGTAGTAATTTTCCTCATAATTCAAGCCAATGAAGAGTCATTGCATTATATTTTTATTAGGTTTGGCCATATTTTAATAACTCCTCCAAATCTACTTTATGATTATTAGGTTAGATTAGTGTTGGCTGTATGATATAATGGACATGAGGTTACAAAGTTTGTTTACAGAAATCCGATACGAAGTCATATGTTTCTGGTTGTAACCCTAGTTTTGTATATGAATGTACCTTCCCGTTTGTGCACATTTTAAGGTTGATGCTGTTTAAAAACATTTTGGGAAAAGTAAGTTTTTCAGTCAACTACGCTGGGTGAAAGAGATTAGCAAAATCTAAAGAACCTTCTGTGTGGAATAGGCTCGGAGCATGGAACATGCTTATCCTATAAGGTAAAATAACGTCCATCCCGATTAGAGATAGACAGTTTTCGGTAAATGATAGTTAACCAGTCTTAACTCTCTAATCTAAAGAATGTTTTGTCTGTGGAATAGGCGTGGAGCATGTTTATTATCCTATAACGTGAAATAACGTCCATCCCGATTAGAGATAGACATTTTTCGGTAAATGATATTTAACAAGTCTTAACTCTCTAATCGGTATGGACGTTATTCCGATAATCTCAATTAGAGGTACACAAATTTCGGTAGATCTAGAGTTAATCAGTCTTAATACTCAATTGGCCATTTAGTACCCAAGGACTTAGTGCGAATCTTTATCATTCTGTTTAGGATTAAATTCTGTATATTCTTTTCCAGGGGTATCTGAAGTAGAAAGAAAATGTACAGTTTTTTTGAAACCTAAACAGACTTCTCACAATAGAAAATTCGATACGTTTTCTGCTTTAAGACTGAGAGGGAAGACAGAATTCAGAAATACAAATGATAGCATTAAAGGCAGAAGAGTCCCACTCCTGTTAAGAGAAAAACAAAGCTTTCTAACTTTTGCTGCTAACGACAAAGCATTCCACTTGAAGAGAAAGTCCATCTTTCCCGAAAGACAAGGGAAACGTGACCTGATGAGTGAAACTAGGAAAAGTACTTTTTCCTGAAAGTGCGTCGAGGTTTTATACTTTGTTAAAATGCTTTGTTTGGAATTCCAAGAACGCCTCTCGGTATTTTTCAGGCAAGTTGTCACATAATGAAGCTTGCATTGAATGGTGTATTTTCTGCTCAAACACAGTGAAATACTTTTTAAGCTTTTGAGAAATTAATTATGGTCAAGAACTTTAAACTAAGAAACTCTTGGAACTTCTATGTTGACTTCATATTAAGTGAAAAAATTAGACATTTATATAGGCTCTTACATTAAGGCAGGCTAGGAGTTGAAGGGGATATTCTGTAATCATCACAGAAAGAGTAACTTTACGGCAGGAGAAAAATTTCTATAAAATCTAATGAATTTTGGCACTATAATTGATATCTTTTATATTATATTTATAATTTTTATCTTTGACTTTAACTTTTTTCCTGACCTGTAGAGCTCAAGATGAGTCATAATTCTAAAGGTATTGTTGATAATCATGCACATAAAGGAAACCATAATGCTTTATGTCAATCTTAGCCTTACTGGTGGTGCTATACAAGCAATAGTTTCTTCCATTGTATAGGATTCGAGTAGATACTATACGACTTAGCAATTAGGATTTCTTTCACCCTAGGAAGAAGATCTGTCTGTTCTCAAATCACACAGTAGAAAGAGTTATTCTCCCATTCTGTCTCTCTGTCTTTGAAATGCATATCACCCAGATTTGGCGTTTTTATGACCAGATATTTTTCTCTATAGTGATCTGAACAAGGGTATTTTAGTTCTTATCAATCTGCATAATGTAACCAGTTTTCGTGTATGTAAATAAAATAAAAATAGCTAGATTTATTCATTTTGCTATGAAATAAAAGTTTTAGGCATATTGCATAAGCTGCCGTGAAACAACTATCGCTGAATATTGTATTTCCAAACAATACTACTATGAGAATCGTTTTGTAACCAAAATTGAACACGTAAGTGTATGATTCGTTACTTTAGGCGCTCGATCAGTCGTATGGTGATCTTTATGTTCCAGATTTTCCGAGATGTGAATATGAATATAATAATTACTCTACAGCCCAGAAGTAGTACCATGCGACTTTTAGCTAAGGTGCAGGTAAAGACGTAGTGTTTCGTTCAAAGCGTGAAATCTAGGCAGACCATGCTCATCAAATGGTAAGAAAGGTTGCGCACGTCTGTCCGGCTCCTCGAGAAGAAGCGTAAATATAATGATACTGACAGTAATAGAAATTATCAAAGTAGCCTTACTCGTAAAATAGATCTGCAGGATTCAATTTCCGTACTTTTTTGAGACATTATATTTACCTCTTTCTTCACCAGAACTATGTTGCAGCTTGCTCTCTCATTAGCTAATGAATTGAAAGACATGTCTTTACTTTTGCTTGCTCACGAGTTAATGTTTATTGGAAATACGATTCCCACTGACAGCTGTACTGGGGGGAGCAATGTATTTAATCTATAGCACCTATGTAAAAAGTATAAAAATTAAGCAGTTCTTCAAATCCATTTAATTGCATACTGGCGAAGAAATTCAATCGCTTTTGAATTTTTATTGTCTATATTAAAAGAAGCCTTTTCGAATATCCAAAGCTTTTTACTAATTCTTAATAAAATCTACAGCAAGATTTTTCCCGTTAACACACTGCCCACTCACTACAAATTGAATGCAATTTCAAAGGAAGCGCGAGATTTTTTTCCGTTTGAACGTTGCTGACGCATATTTACGGATCCAACATAGTAAGAAATGAGGTTAATTCTCATTGGCTCTCAGCGTCACGTGACTTGGTTTGTTTGTTAATGACGTCATAGCACCATGTTTAGTCGGGATTTTAATTATTATTTTGTCTTCTGCTATTGCATCATGGAGAAATTAAAACTACCTTCTGATTATGATTATTTGGATGTTTCTCAAGAAAATGATGAATACATTTTTAGAATAAACAAATAAAGGAGAACCTTCAAGCATTGGTAAGTACCGTTTAGTTTCATGACGTCATTTAGAAGCAAGCCAAGTCACGTGACCCTAAGAGCCAATTAGAAGCGACCTCATTCCCTACTAAGTAGGATCCGTAAGTATGCGTTGCTGACTGTGTAGAAATTAAATGCCCTCAGGCATCGCAAGTTACGGAACCCCTTATTACTTTCTCGTATACGAAGTATGGACGAGTTTTCTATTTTGTATATTTACATTAAAATGCATTTCCTACGTAATTCCGGTATAATGCTAAGGCAATGGAATCTTCAAAGTGGAAGTCCAAAAGTAATGCAAACAAAGTCAAGGTTTTTAATGTAAGTAAACAAACCAGAAAACTCGTCCATACAAAGAGAGAGTATTGTAACCGTAAAAGAATTTGAACAACTCGAGATTTTGATGAATCTCCACGTTTTTTTCCCTGAGTCCGAAAAACACAATTTTCGAATTATGTCTGTCTGTCTGTGAACACGATAACTCGAAAACTATTAGAGCTAGAAGGTATGTGATCTGTACTCATGATTTGTAGGTTGCTATCAAATTTTGGAAGCAATCCGTCCACGGGAAGTCTGTCTGGCTGTCTATCCGCGTTCATGTGAATACTATAACTGAAAACTGAAATATCTAGAAGGATAAAATTTGGTTAACAGTTTTATTACTAGGAATGAAGGTCCGCATCAAATTCTGGATCAAATCCATCAAAGAGGTGACTGTCTGTCGGTTTGTATAATCGCATGCTTGTGAACACGATAACTTCTTAACACATTGACTTAGATAAATGAAATTTCGTAAGTGGCCTTCTAGTCTTAATTGTAGATATTTTTCAAATTTTTTTTTGTTTCAATTAGTTGAAAAAAGGCGTTTAAATTGCATATTCACTTTTCTTACAATGACGCAAGGGCATTTTGCGTCTTGGCGATATTCGTGACCTTGGTACGTGCTAAGGGAAAATAGTGGATGGCATTCTGGAATACAAAAGGTTCGCATGTTTTATCTGCGCGGGGGGAGGGCAAATGATACCTTTTTGGGAAGTATACGAGAAAGTTTTGGGGACACCACTCTCGCTGGTTCCACTCCCCAACTTCGGAACCAGATATTTATTATTCATTTTAATTTAATCTCTATATAAGCAGTTTTTAGGTAAAGAGTATTATGAAAAACTGAAATTACAAAGCATTTAATTGTGAGTCAACTTCAAGAGAGTTGGTTTCAGAATCTGGCGTGTCAATACTTTAAAATTGAACTTTCAAAGTAATTTTAAGCAAAATCCTAAAAAAAACACACACACAATTTTTTTAACACAATATAAATACTCTAATGCAAAGATTTCCAAAATGCCGCAAAAAATTTTCCAGGCCTCTCAAGGCCTCGGCACTCCTAGGCTGTTGCCTACTTTGCCTATTGGATAATCATGCTCTGACTGAGGACGAAATTTGTCCAAAATGTGATAAAAATTTCAAACAGATTTTGTTGTAAAAGTCACAAAGGAAATTTCTGTCTTCTAGTTAGCTGCGTAATTGAGTTATCGTGTTTCCAGACGCCTTCCAAAAGTAGTTTTTCCAGACTCAGGGAACTCTAATACGTAGAGATTTATCAAAATCTCGTTGAATTTTACTTTTGACTATTAAAATACTTTATACTATAGAGTCGCTGCTCCCATCTCACTACGCTCACCAACTTCCAAAGGACTGCGTAGCAGTCCTCCTATGTTTACTAAGCAAGCCCTGCTAGCTTTGCTCGTTACAATAAAGACGCTGTGCATCATAGAAAAAACTTTTATGGTTTACCATAGCAAATTTGCTTCTGATACTTTAGCTCAAATCTGTCCAGAATACATTTATTGACTTCGAAGAAAGTCGGTTTTCTTCATTTTTTAAGGATTGGAAGACAAATAGAACATTCAAATAAAACAAAGAAAATTATGAAAGTACAAAAAAAGTTAAATCAGAATTTCAAGATATATAAAAATAATCCTAAAAATAAAACGGTAAGAGTTAAGACCGCGTATCTTTTCATCGCTAAGCTTGCCGTAATTACGCCAACC